>VWZF01001125.1:233987-291562 GCA_013396755.1 Sclerurus mexicanus
CCTCCCTTCCCCTCCCCTCCCCTCTCCTCTCATGTAGCCTGTAAATAATACCAATCATCAGAATCCTACATGATTTACTGATAATATATATTACTTTTTAGGCAGCCTTTCAGACTCTGTAATGCTCCAGCTTCTGCAAAGTGTGTTGCAAGACTGTAAAGCAATTGTTACTGTTGAACTTCCCTCTGAATTACCTTGTGGTCATTTAGTGCAGCAAGCATGTGTCATATTCTGCCAAACACAAGATGATGTGAAGCTGGGAAAGCAAACAGCAAACTGCTGCACTCCCAATCACAGGGCAGAGGAAGTAGCTATTTACTATCTTTCATGTGAGTGATGGTTTCAAGCATTTTGAGACATATATGATTGTTTTCCTACTGTGTAGAAAACTACACTGATAATACCAAAAAATATTTACATAAAGCATGTTCTTTCCTGTATAAGACAGTAATATATTCTGTACTTCAGGATGGGCTCTGAGTAGTCACTTACATCACCCCATACAATTTGTCAGAATCAGATCTAGTTATATTTATACTGATAAAAATGAGAATGCAAATTTATGTATAATGTGTTCTCAAAGACCCTACATGAACTCCTATGAAGAACCATTTTTCTAGTGTCCAATAAAAGTTTTCCTGCTGAATTATTAGACCTGTGACTCTTTGTTCTACCTGGCAAGGATAACAACTGCTNGTTTGGAGTTGTTTTTTTTCCTGTGTGTAAGGAAGAGTAAGGAAGAGTTAGCAAAAACTTGAGCCTAAGGCACATTTTGTATGCCGTGTTCATACCTTAAAGTGATTTAACCTGTGTATTAGAACCAGACACTTGCTGTACCTGAGCATTTGGCACAAGGTCATTGCACAAGAAATTGTTTCTTTTGGTTTTTAGCAAATGCATGCTGTTATCCTCAAATAAAGAGAAAGGCATAGCAATTCTATATTTAGACAGATATACAAATAATGTGGTCGTTTGTACTTCTCTGCACCCTGGTCATAAGTGGTTTCATTTTTATAAAGTACTATAAAGGTGAATAGGTGAGGAATTTTCTCTCAGCATTATCATGTTGAAACAATTTTCCTTTCCCCCCCTTCTTTGGTCTATAACCAGATCAGTTATACAATGTAACGTTACTTATCTGAATACAAAATTTATTTCAGATTCTCATGACTCAGATAAACATAAGCCTGCTGAGTCTGCAAACACTACAAAACAAAGCTCAGATACTCTTGAAACTGCAATGAAAAAGGTTTTGTTTCTGTTTGGTTTGGTTGTTTTGATATTTTCCTATTATTATTATTAATTTATAATTTGTTTGTATTTTTCCTCATCGGCCTGGGAACTCCAATTAACCAGGGTTTGGATAACCAAGGCTTTCAAGTACACAGTGATTGGGAGACTGTATTTTTATTGTGGCTTGCACAGCAACCCATCTCATCCACCCCTGCAAGTAGCAGCTCTACAGAAATCTTCCACTGTCTTTAAAGGCTAACTGCCTTACATAAAAGATCTTCGAAAAATAAAATGTCTGGTTTTGGGTATTCTGCTGAAATCAGCTGTGTAAGCAAAAAGTGAAAGCAGTTTTGTACCTGGAAAACAGACAGGCTTTCTGTGTTGTCCCATGCAGCTGTCTTTGTGCTACAGACCAAAGCACTCAGCACCAGCAAGTGGCAAAACTTACTGTGCCCTGCTGTGTCTAAGAGAGCCCTTCCCAAAGGATAAACTTAAGGTCATTCCAATATTTCTGAGGACATCAAACACATAGAGCAGATATTTCTGTTTTCACTGATGCTTACTTCATGAAGTGAGACATAGACTTGTGGTGCTCTAGAAAGACTTTGTATGAATATGTAGGAGTATCAGAGCAGAAATTTCAAAGCTCTTTACCAGTCAGTGTGCTGTAAGAAGCCTGAGAGACCTCCTGCTTAGTAGCACTGCCCTTAAGTGGTAGGTGTGTTGCAGGCAATTGGTGTTACTCTCATCAGAGACATGCCCAGAGAAGCACAAATGCAGTCTTCTACTTAGTAGGCACTATCTGTTTCATGCTTTTATTGTCCATAGAGCTATTATTGCCTCTATGACTTAAAAGCAGTCTTTGCTTTGAAAACTGCAGATGGAGGTCTTATACTGTCTTTGATTCTCTTTTCTGCAGGGCTCTTTTATCCTCACTTTAGTGTCATGACCTAGTCCTAGTGTAACATTTCTCCCACAGGGATGGATAGATTATGCTTACTGTCTGAATAGTAATTTGGCTCTTGGATAAATTATCCAAGGTTATGAGGAAATTCCCTCTTGGTTTTTTCATTAATTTTCTTACAGTTGGCTTTGTAACATCCTTTGAAAAACTGATGTTACACCTGTTTGGATGCATTTAAGTTCGGTCTTCTAAAATGCAATGTTTGCATCATGATGAACAATTGTTTTCCCCCACACTAAAAAAGGAAATAAAATTAAGGGTTCAGAACAGACCAACAGTTGCAAATCAAGACTTCAAAATCTATGTTAAAATTTTTTTTCAGTACCTTTTATTACAAGAAGAGGTATCAGAGATAAAGATATTTGGGAGCAAAGCATTAATACTGAATCCTTCTATTATGATGGTGATGAAGCAGCATAATTTTCTTTCCATTTACAATAAAGAGGCTAGGAAACATAAACAAATACCACTTCAGAATGCCACATACATTGTACTTTAGTTTCACAGCAGAGCATTAATGTTGGTCTGTCATTTGCAATGAAGAAGTCTCAGTAATTGCTTCTGAATATCGAATCTTAGTGTACATTTGAGACTGTTGATTACATCTCACTGCAATGCAGGACAAACTGATATGGACATAAGCACCCTGTACTTTNATATATGATTGTTTTCCTACTGTGTAGAAAACTACACTGATAATACCAAAAAATATTTACATAAAGCATGTTCTTTCCTGTATAAGACAGTAATATATTCTGTACTTCAGGATGGGCTCTGAGTAGTCACTTACATCACCCCATACAATTTGTCAGAATCAGATCTAGTTATATTTATACTGATAAAAATGAGAATGCAAATTTATGTATAATGTGTTCTCAAAGACCCTACATGAACTCCTATGAAGAACCATTTTTCTAGTGTCCAATAAAAGTTTTCCTGCTGAATTATTAGACCTGTGACTCTTTGTTCTACCTGGCAAGGATAACAACTGCTTTTTCTCTTTTACTTTGCAAATGACTCTTATGCTTTTATGTGATGCAGAATCTTTCTGTTCCACTCTCTACAGGGGGTGGCCAGTCTTCCATTTTTGCTGCAGAAGATCACAAGTCACAGTGACATTCTGAAAATTTTACTGGTATGAATATTTTTGGTTTCAATGCTTTTTCTGAGTGATTATTTCTTTGGAAAACCATGCAAGGTACTAACTGCATTATTTTCACAGAACTTAAAATTTGCATGAATGTTAATATTAAGCTTGCATTGTCATTATTCTTCAATGCACTAGGTCTGTGCAATTCCTTTCAGGTTGTTCAAGCCCTTTATAAAAATTGTTTAATATACCTTACTACAGCACAACAATCCCCCATAAGGACTCTGCCATTCCAGACAAAGGGCTTGGTTTTTCTGTAGGTGGAAAATGTTTTGCAGCAGGCTCTCCACTCCATTTCCTCGTGTGGCTGTTCTTTGTGCACATGAAGTGCAGCTGTATCTTAAAGATTTTGAATTTGAGATTAACTACCGCTCTTTAAGACAAGTAATAGTAATTCATGTTGTTGCAGGTCACCAAAGATTTGCAACTTTATGTTTCTGAGCATGAACTTTTGCATGGAGACAGCTTCAAAGACTACTTTGTTCAGATTTAGATTAACTGATTTCTCAACATGTCTTTAAGTACCACACACAAAAACATAGAAAATACCTGTTCAACAGTGGGTATTCTTGTGCACTGCAGATGTTGAGCTTTGTCCCTATGCCATTCCTTCTTATTAAGCTCAGTTTAAATATTTGGTTGTCCGGTTGGCCTGAACATAATTAATGGAAGAAAGTAAGTGTTGGATGTCTTTCTATTTCAGAAATTGGAATTACATGGCAATGAAGTGACAAGCAAGCTCAGAGACCAGTTTTTCACCATCCCTGAAAACTGCTAATAAGATCTCAATTACTGTTTTGGAATCAACTAGGAAGGCACATCTCATAGTTAACCAAAGTAGTCAATTCCCACAATAACATAGCAGTAGCCTGGCTTCATCGGTACTAGAAGAACTCTGATCCTGCTTTAGGAATTCTTTTTATTGCAGAGAATATGTTGACTTGCTAAGTAGCACCTGATTCATCATTTATCTTAATTTCTAGGAAGTAGACAAAAGCAAAGGTGCTACTCTGCATCAGCAGCTCAAGTATATTTTGGCTGCAGACCATAATACAGGACCCAAGTGCATTGGATGTGTCATCTAGCAACTAACTTGTCATGTGCTTGGTAATCATGTCAGGATTTATTATCATTTTGAATGTGTGGCTCTCCCAAGCCTGCAAAGAGGAGGCACTGATCTCCTTCATTTACTTTGGACAGTCTGAGATAAGATCATTTAGGTAGCAGTGAAATCAGTACTCACAAGCAGAAGGGCATTTGCTTCTTGCTGAGTTACTCTCTAACAGTTAGATGAGAACAGGAAGAGGGGGGCGGATGGTCGATGGAGGAGTCTGCCTTCAAGGCAGAAGCAAGTACATGGCAAGGATGTGTTTCCCTTATCTACGGCTAAGCCAATTTCACAGGATGGGTTGACTTTCTTTCAATAATTTTCTTCGGTATATTCCTAATAGTGACACTCCTACAAAAGAAAGAAGTGTATGCACAAATAGAAAATGAAATGCCTGGATCTTCAGCAGGTCTGTAGGCAGGTCTTTCAGAGCTGCACACAGAACAAAATTATATAGCAGCCAAACATTGTTCTTATAGAAGTACCTTATAGAAGTTCTTACAGAACTTCTTATAGAACATTGTTCTTATAGAAGCACCCTGGCCAGCAATATGAGAAGATGAAATATTGTGCGCAATACAGCAGAGGCAGAATTGTCCTTTCTACTCAGTTTTAGCTGGATTATAATTTCAAGGTTTGGCCTCTGCATATAGGATCATGGAATCATAGAACAGTTTGGATTGGAAAGGACCTTAAAGATCATCTAGTTTCAAACCCACCTGCCATGGGCAGGGATATGTTTCAAGAGACTAGGTTGCTCAGAGCTCCATCCAGCCCACCTTTAAATAACTCTAGGGATGGATTATACAAAACTTCTCTGGACTACCTGTTCCAGTCCCTCACAGCAAAGAACTTCCACTTAATATCTAATCTAAACCTATTCTCTTTCAGTTTAAAACCATTCCTCCTTGTTCTGTCACTACTTGCTCTTGTAAAAAGTCTCTCTACATCTTCCTTGTAGGGTGCCTTCAGGTACTGGAAGGCTGCAATCAGGGTACACCAGAGTCTTCTTTTTCCAGACTGAACAAACCAAATTCTCTCAGCCTTTCTTCGTGTGGGAGGTGCTCCACCCCTGAAATCATCTTGGTGGTCCTCCTCTGGAGCTGCTCCAACATGTCCTCATCTTTCCTGTTCTGAGGAGCCCAGAGCTGGATGCTGTGTTTCAGGTGGGGTCTCAGCAGAGTGGAGTAGAGGGGCAGAATCCCCTTCCTGCTTTTGATGGAGCCCAGGATACAACTGGCTTTCCGGACTGCAAGTGCACATTGCTGGGTCATATCCAGTCTCTCATCCACCAGTACTTCCAAGTCCTTCTCAGCAGGGCTGCTCTCAATCTGTTCATCCCTCAGACTGTATTGATATGGGGAGTTGGCATAAGGAAAGATGAAGATAAGTGATACAGAAAACACAAGGGACTCAGGATTCTTAGTTTTGGGGAGTGGGGAGAATAAAGTAAAAGGAAAAAAAAAGAAAGAAAGAAAAAGAGAAAGCAAAAAGAAGGAAGAGTGCTGATCAATACCTGGGAGGTTTCTAAAAAAAGGGTTAGAAAAACACATGTTGAAGTCGAATTATTATTCTCAGGGAAATAAATTGAATGACCTCCCAAGGGATCTTAAAGCCTGATATTTCCTGCAGCACACTTTCATTGAAAACTTCATCCTTGAAGAGACTGTGGGAGCAGACTACCTGGGACAACATTTAAATGCACTCCCAAAGACAGACTGCACTGCCCCTGCACCAGCCACTCGTCCTTATTGCTGAAGGACAAACACATGGAATGACAAAGGCTAATCTTCATACTGACAGCATCAAGGGCACTTGTTCACTGCTTTAATGAAAGCAGAAGACAAATACTAGATTTTGCTCTCATCCAAGTCAATGTCTCTCTCCTTTGTATCTCCTTTCATCTGTGCATACACACTGCTGCAACTGACAGCTGATCCAATCTCTGGTGCAGGCAGTGCTTTGGCCCAGATGAGTGAGGCCACCCATCACATCACAAAGAGACATGCAGTACCAGGTCGTGCATCCCCACCACAAACATGCTACACCTGGCCCAGGTACAGAGCAGAGATTTATGTGTAGGGGTGGTATTTTTGTGGACAGTAGTGAAGAGTTTTCATCTTAACTACTATATGTTATCTCCCTCAGGAGTATGCTTAGATGCTGTTTCTCATCTGCCCAGGCATCTCTAGTGACAGGTTTCCTGGAGAGGATGATGCATCAGGAGATGCCACTCTAAATGCTGTGAGACCACAATATGAAGGCATTGCTTTATGATAAGTGCACTTCTTTTCCTTTGATCTTCATTGTGACTTCCATTTCAAAGCCTCAAGTTGAATAGATAATTGAAATAGTAATTAAAAACCAAGACCTGGTCCTTCTCACACTCACAGCTGTGCAAATCAGGTAGAATTTCAAGGAACTCAGTGTAATCATTCCTGTTTAATTGCTGTGGAAATGAATTAAGAATTAGGTCTACTGTATCTAGGGGTTTTTACATCCACAAAGGAGCAGTTCTAACACTTCTACAGGTTTTTATGGCCCTATGAAGTCTTTAACAAAATTACACAATCACAGAAAAAGGAAATTGAAACCCACAACAAAGTTTCAGAATCAGAGAAAAGTCCAACATCCAGTGCTACAATTGTAGTTTTCAAGTGGATGATAGAAGTACCACAAACTATAAAATAGGAAGACCTGGCTGCACTGGACATTTTTTTAATAAACATACAATGGCAGTTCTAAGCAAGTATTGAGGGGGAAGAGTGGGACATAATTTTGCATTTTTGCACCAGATTTGTTCAAATTTCTAGGTTTTCTGCCTAGTCATTTACAAGGAGAAAATGTTTACTGATTATTTGGCAATAGCAGCTAATTTTGTAATTTTTTTTATTTTTTTCTTTATCTTCCTGTCTGTACAGTGATAGATACATGCATTTCAAAGTCTGCTTTTCTGTGCAAGGAAAGATACCTGTGGCAGTTTGTACTATAAACAGAGAAAAACTATATTTATTCTTTGTGCAGAGGTTACATTTCATAAACATACATGTGTGCTGACTTTGAACTTCAATAAGATTGTAAAAGTTCTGGGTTTTTTTCAATTCAGACTGTAATGACTACTACTACAGCATTCAATCATAAGCATGGTTTTAAAAAATGTACAGAGAAAGATATAATGTTTCTGAAATATTTTCAGTGAGATTTAGATTTTGTGTACTTCAGCTAGAGATGAGTATATGGAAAGGAAAATCCAACCACCTTGTCTCCAAAGATACAGCAGTGTCTGGAGACTGCAATGAGAGGGAACAGCTGGGAAACAGGAGAAAAAAACCATGAGTATGGGTGTTTGAAAAAATGAAACGTATCACTGCCAACACCTCTGTGATTTTCTTTTTAAGAGTTTAAAATATGATCATGGCACTTAAGGACATGGTTTAGTGGTAGACTTGGCAGTGTTGAGTTAATGGTTGAACTTCGTAATCTGAAAGGTCTTTTCTAACCTAAATGATTCCATCATTATGTTATTTTATTATCCTGTTAAACTTACACCAGGTTGTTTGTGTGTTATATCCAAGCAAGAAAACAGTGGAGAGCTTCATAAGAACCATCAGTGATTTAATTCAAGGAAAATATATTTTGTGCTGCAGTGCAAGGCAGGCAGAAGGAGGTCAAGAACTTTCTTTCCTTGGTTTACTAAGCATTTAGTCATAGCAAGCTCTCAGCAGCTCTGGTAAGTGTAGAAACTCAGACTGCACTTCTGAAGTGAAGAGAAAACATGGTTTTCAAGAGAATTACTGCAAGAGGAGAGCAAAAGTAGCACTGTGTGAGTGCTCCCTAAAGCCGGGTATGTCCCCCAGGGCCAAGATTAGCAAGGATCCTGTGAAACCATATGTGTTCACTTTACTGACACTCACACATATTAAAGATGACATATTTTTAATTTTCAAACAGAAATTCTGAGTCTGATCAACAGCACATTTTTGCACTGAAAGAAAATTCTAATATAAGCTAAATAATAGATGTTAATAAATTATGAAAATTAAATGTTACCATTTCAATCAACAGTCACAACAGGCACATCTCTATTTTCACAGCAATAATAGGTTTTCATGGTAATATAAGTGGTTTGCTTCGAAGAGATGATTGCGTATTTTAAGAGTAGGTAGGTCAGACCCACAAAGAACAAGTGAATGGCAAACCTGAGTCAGAAATGGCTTTCCTTCAGAAGTAAGACTCTGATTTGAAGTCAAATTCAATGCTGAAGAGAATCTAAATAATTGTGGCAACTTGCCTTACTTGTCAGGAAAATTAGAAAAAAGTCCTAAAACTGCATGAGCAGATTGTACACCCTGACTGGGAGATATTTGCCTGTAGACTAGCCATGGAACAACTCTTCAGTCAACATGCATGTAGCAAAACCCATACATATTAAGCAAAAAACATGTTTCTAACTAGGTGCTGGTACTTGAAAGTAAAAATAAAACTCACATATTTCTACAAGATTTCTATCAGGATACTCTTTTAAACTGAAAGATATATTGCAATTCATACTAATTTGCACTCAGACACAAGCAAAGTTGGTGAACTGGATTTGGCATTCTTGTTGAGTGGCACACAGAGGTTATGTATTTTGCTCTTGACACAGATACTGTTTTGTTAAATTATTTTAGTTATTTCACATGCCTCTACACACCTTTTGTGCCAATTGTGCCCATTAAATATTTATATTGGAAGCTGTTGGGAGACCTGATGAACATCATCCACTAACCACAGATTCTCCCTGCTGACTGGATGATTGTCACTGGTAGGTAGTTCAGGGAGGAGCTTGTGTTTTTTCTTGTGTTGTGTATGTTTACAGTCTCTCGGTATGCCCTAAATTATGTTGTAACTTAAGTTCTACTGTTTCAACCAGTTCAACTAAATGCACTGAAATACCAGTTCTAGTCAAAGCTTCCAAGCAAATGCAAAGCCCATTGCCAGTACATTCAACTTCTTGATTTTGTTAGATATTTTTAAGGTGCTAGGATGGCGCTCAAACTGGTGATCCTACTGTCAATGATATACTGCCTGCAGAAAGCAGTAGTTCTCAAACTTTGTCCCTAAAAGAACTTTCGGAAAAGGTAGCTCTTCACTTCCTGTTAAAAAACTTAATGGCTTTGTTCAAGGCAAAACTGGAGTGAAACACATCTAGTAAAGTCTCGTCACAACTGAGAAATTTAAAATGGAAAGATGGAACCAGAGGCACACAAACCCAGCTCGCTGCTCGCTGCTTGTCATTGTATCCCCTGCCCAGGGCTGCAACATATTGCAGAGGCTTCTGCTAAACAAACAGTATATTTTGAATACCCAGCGAAGCATTCTTCGACGGGATCTCTCACAGACTGAGCCGTTTAGGGGGAGGAAACACTTGTTCAGCCTTTCTTAAAAATAGTGTGCTGTTTAGTAACACATGGTTTTAACATGCAGTACAACCCAACTTTCTCTCTTTCTAAGAAAGGAAAGACACAAAGACCCCCTTGCCCCTTGCATCCTGCCCCTTTCCTGTCAAAAGGGAGATAGTACTCCGCTTTTTCCAAAGGACTAATTAGTAGGCAGGCAAGTTTCTGTCTGAGGGGTCATTTGCTTAGGGAGAGCAGATGCAGCAAAACTCTAGACTTGTTTGTGTGGGATGGTCCTTGCTAAGGGATTTAGCAAAAGCAATGAGTGTAAACACTATTCATGTCCAAACTGACCCTGTATGTGAATAACATAATGTCATGGCCTTGATGCACAAACAGCCCCATGAATACATTGTCCAAGGTCTCAAGGGATTAGAGACAGCATCTGGAAGAAGGAGCAGGAACTGGATACCAACCCCACCATGCACAGAACTCAATACAAAATGGTTTTGCTTGATTCAACTTTTCTATGGTTATACATCATTGGTGAATAGCCATTATTCCTTTCTGTTGCTGCTATATGGCACTTCCAGGGCTTTCTGGAAGGATTTCAGGCTCTTCTGTGGACACATAGCCTCAGCAATCCCTGTGCTGCTGCTGGCATCCCAGTGTAAGCATGGAGGTGTCCAGGAATCCCCCTGAATACCAGACAGCAGAAGTTAAGGATGATACTTGTCTAATACAAATCACAATGTCTCTGCCTGTTGTTTGGCACCATACATGGCTGTTATTTTAGAGACACTCCTGCATTGTGAGCCAGTGTTTATGTAATGTCCCTGTGGGCACTTCCCTGCGTCAGTGAGAGTGCAAGTACTCAGATCCATAGATGCACTCTTTTATAGAGGCAGGAGAGTAAAATGAATGATGTGATTTATTTCACTCATTTCTTTGTACTTACAATTCACCCAGTAAAACAAAGATGCACTTTTATGATGCATGCTAGTTTTGTGTGCAAATTCACTGTTTCTGCCTTGCTTTGCCACTGTTAGCAGACAGATTTCAGGGAACAGCAGGAGCGAGAGCAACAGTAGCACCTCTCCTTCCTCAGAGTTGGCCGTCTCCAGACATTGCACTGTACTCACTGCAAACCATTCTTTCTAGGTCTCTTCAGTTCATGGAATTCCTATCTAAGCCAGGGGTATACTTTAGCAAAATCATAGTAATTGGCTTATCCCAAGCTACCTGGGGAGATCAAAAATCATATAGGTAATGCAAAGTCTGATGGCAGGAGAAGGTCCAAGAATTATTTACCATCCCTTTTCTATACATACTTCAGCTTTAGAGAATTCCATCATAATTATTTCATATATTCATAGCTTTTTCTAAAGGAATATTTGGTAGTATTTCTGAGTCATGCATGCTAAAACAATTCACTATGAATGCAGGTGCAACAAGTCTGTGGACTCTCAGTAAATATTTTAAACCAACATGCTTATGCCTAGAAATAGTCCATTACAAGTGTTTGTCTTTTTATGTTTACAAGTAGGAAAAAAATGGAACCCTGCGTTCTGTAGAAGCAAAAGTTCAACATTTACATCTTCAAGCTGAGTTTAGTATACTATTTCAAACACAGAAAATAGTGAGGGGCAGAAATTAAGAGCCAACGCAATATCCCATGCAATTCCTTAAACTTCCTGCCTTGATATCAGAAAGGAATCTAGTGAATGGTTTGAATGAGAGAAGGGAAGACACTGGTCTTTCCAGAGGGCTCCCTGGGTAAGCCCCCTACCCATGTCCCCTGTGCAGATGGAAGGAGAAATCCAAAGGGACTCTGGATGCCTTTTCCTGTCATGCTTATGGACAGTATGACATACCCATCATACCAACTTCTTACCTTTGGATATGATGTTTCATCCTGTGAGGAGACTGAAGGCATCACAGTGCAATTAGAGGGTGACGAAAACTGAGTTCTGCCATTTGCACAGACAGTGGTTTCAGAAACTGCAGTTGCAGGTATGGCAGATGGCTGCTTTCTCAGCTCTTGGTGTTGAGCATTGAGGAATAGTAATATGAGACTGCTGCAGCTCACTGTCAGGGATCTGGAAAGCAAAAATTTCGAAGCGTACTGTCATCAGACAGTCCATATTGCCTTGGATTTTCATTGCGACAGCTGTCACAGCTGTAATATGAAGAACAGCGCAGGGGATTCACATTGAAACACTTCTGGATAATCTGCCTAGCATGAGGCTCATCCAAACCACCTGTGGTGAGATAGGTTTAGGTTTTAAAGGATGGCATTTAGTATCCCTGTGCTCTCATCACTCATCACAGTCATTAGCTGAAACAACTACAGATGATAAAATTACTTACAATTTGCATGCTCAGTACCAGTAATGACATCTTTATGCTGTTATTCACTCAAACATTTTGAAATGTGCTATACATCACTGGTATATAGAAATTTATCATACAGAAATGAGTTTTTATGAGTATGAATTTTGGTACATGGAGAAGAATGAATGCCCTGTATACAATGTCTTCAAAAGAAAGCATCAAAAAGTGCCTTAGACAGATAAAGACATAATCTTTTAAAATAGTGGCAGATGATATTATGTGTTTCAAAGTATTCTTTCTTCATTTTTTCCTAATCTTTTATCATCCCAAATGTATAGCTCACTACCTCTATGCAGCACCAAGTATCCTTGGGAGTCTGAAGAATTCTTTCTGGTAGTGTTTGGCACACGTTTCTGAACAGGGAAAATGTGTCTTAATGTTAATTAGAAAGCTGCTTTAGTCTTTTCAGTTTGCTACATTTAAGACCCACTCCACAAGAAGGTTGTTGTGGACATTGCCTATTTACTGGAAGTTGCTGAAGACAGTGAGATAAGGTCCCTGAAAAAGAACTCCTTGCTTTTAGTAAGAACTCTGTATAATAATGTTACACGGTGTTTTACAGTTAGGCAGAGTCAAGATTTACTGCTTGAATGTCTCTTTCACTTCTGCTTAATCAATACGGACGTTCATCAAGTATCCTTAGAAACTCATACAAAGTCCAAACTGCAGTAATGTTAGTCGGATTGATTACACAAATTTTGCACGATCCTGTTATCTTCACATGGGATTTGAGACCACATCAGTTTGAATTCATCTCCTGGTCAGGTCTCATAAGCTTGAACAAGGGTGAAATTTTATTTTAGCAGATTTCTTATTTCTTATAATTTCCTGTCTGTCTGTCTGTCTACTCATATGCAAATATGTACTTATGTCCACATCTGAGGTACAGATTGGGCAGAGACAGTAAACTGACAAGACTCTCCGTGCTTCAAGGAGTTTCCTTATGAAGAAGGTCATGTCCTCAGCTGCTATAAATCTGTCCTAAACCACTGCAGTCTAGTTGAGAAGCTCTGGAGAAGTGATGGTTTAGACCCTGCTTGAACCTAGTCCCAGACCCGTGCCATATCTGCTGCTGGTGCCAGGACAGCACTGCTGAAGCAAGTGCTTTCCATCAGCTGGGCACATGGCCCAGGGCATTCTCTCTTCCCATTGCATAGGAAAACATCTCAGTGTGGAAATAAGCCAGAGACCATGGAGCACATGACATGCAGAATACATTTTCAACAAGAGTCCCTCTACTGCTTGAAATCTTTATGATAAAAAGCTGATAGCTGTGAAACTTTGTTACTTTGTTACAGGTTCAGCAGCATTCTCTGCTCATCAGTGTCCCACTGGAAACACAGGGAATTTTCAAAAATGTTTCAGTCTCTGGGAAGCACACACAGAATTCGCTAGATTTTTTCCTTTTATCTCCCTAATCCTGCTGCCACTGAAGTGGTCTGGCAGACTGTCCCTGTCCATAGAAGTAGGCAGGACTACATCTGCTGCGGTGGGTTTTGAGGCACACGTGGTCTATCAGCCATACACAGAAATTGAGAGATCAACCTCACCACGCACAGCCCATCATTTTTGGGATCAGAAATGAAGATTCCCTCATATGCTGTTGGCATAACCTGTTCAAGGCCTCCGCACTCTCACAATGAGATAGCAAACATGTCTGGAGTCAAAAACAGGGAGGATGGGGTGGCTGGTCTAATCCAGTCCAGCAGAGCACTTATGCCCCTGGCTCTGAACTACATGAGACTGACAGGCAATCCAACCTGCATCTCTGCTCTGAATGAGAAGCTGATTCTGAGCCTCCCACTGCACGTACAGGAAAAATTTAGCTATGTAAAAAATGTCCCCTCTTCACTGAGTTTCTTTCCTTTCAGTCTTTGTTTCTCTCCTTGACAAAAGGCATGATCAATATTTAATTTCTCCCTTTATTACACTCTCTGCTGCAAGTCTGGCTTTGCTACCAGTGTTCCTATCTGTTACTCCTGGCCAGATATCAAGGGATATTTTGCAAACAGTGTTTTTGAAGTACACTTCCCCATTTCCCCCTGTTCCTCCCTTGAATGTTTTGAAAAACCCCAGCTCTCCCTTCATAGTCCTCCTCCCTGCACCTCAGTTAGCTGGGCTCTTTTTCTCACAGCAAAGCTCAGACAGTGAATCACAATGGTGAGAACTGGCTCAGTAAAAACACTGACTTCAATGTCAATTGCAGACACAGTCTAATAAAGTAAAGGTGACTCCCAGATGAGGGGATCAGTGGGTAGAAACATATGTCTGACATAAGCCAGGCAGCTATCTGCATGTTGGGCTAATCATTTGGGATGATCATTATTTATAAGAACAGCACAATACTGTGAAAAGAGGACAGTTTGTCAGAGCTTGTACATTTCCATGTGGCCTGCTGAGCGTCAGCCTCTGCTTTCTGCTCTGTCAAAGTGTCCTGCTGCCTAAAGATGGTGCTGACTCACTTTTTTTCTCCTCTAAGGAACACAAGAGAGAGGTGAAGTTTTTTCCCTCCACCCACTTCTTTTGACCTCTTTGGCCCTTGCTATAGATGGATTCTTTAGTCATGCTCTGCAAATACACCTTTCATAAACATGTGTGCATATAAAAGTGCATGCTTTCACTCCATCATGCACAGGTTATTTGTATATTGGGACTGCCACCCCACAAGTGCTTTTCCATGGCTTACATCTGGATGAAATGAGCCACAGGAAGATGAATAGTTTATTTTGCTATAGCTGAAAATAGTTCGGTTAATCTTCCTGTAGGCTTTTAACAGCCTGTGAATCAATGTAGTGTTTTAACTATGCAGCTAAGCCCCATGTAATTCTTTGTAAGTTCTGAAATATTTAAACTTTCTTTATTTAATACAGAAAAATACATTAGTAATATGGGATAATGGAAGTGAATCCAAAATATTACAAGGTATTTTGGTCTGCAAGAGCTACAAATCAGAGGACAGACTAATTTCCACCAATTAAAATACTAGCTTCATTACTAGCCTTGTAATAGGCTGAGCTGAAGGTTCAGAAGCACAAATTCATGAAACTCAGAAAATAACAACGTGCAAAATCCAACTGGAGAGAAAAGGTTTAGGAAAAATCATTCAGGTACATCAAGAAAAAGCCAAAGTAAAGACAGTGCCACTACTTTCCAAGTAGTACAAATGTGGGTGGTGGTGAGAATGATGGTGAGTAGAGAGACCTGCTGTCAATGGACCTGTAGACTACACCAGTGTCCTGGTTGCTGCCAGGGCAGGGTTAGGTTTTTGCAGTAGCCAGGAGGGTGCATGGCTAGGATGTGGATGTTATTCTATACAACCCCATGTCTTTGCAAGGGATGCGGAAAAGGATCTCTCTTCCAGGAAGAAGAGGTTCCATCCAGTCGAGAAACTGTTGTGGAGGGAGTTGTCTGGTATTGTCTCTTATCAGATTGCTTTGGGGTTTTCTTTCCATGTGAATTGTTTCTTTTCTTATACTTTTTGTTAATATTGTATCTGTTACTGTTCATTTGCATATCTCATTGCTGTTTCCAGTAAATTGTTCTTATCTCAACCTGTGATCTTTGCCTTTTGTGACTCCAGTTGAAGGGGGAGCAGTGCAAAGTTTTAGAGGGAGTACTAAATTGGAGAATATCATTCCTAAACCACAACAGCCTTATTAGAATAACATCCTTAAACCATGGCAACCAGCTGTTTTCATGGTTTTGACTCAGCTTTCTCATGCTGCCAATGTGGATCTCACCTCTTCTTAGTGCACTGCAAACACAATGAAAGGTTGGGAGACACACCTCTCCCTTGCCATGAAGAATGGAGAGGAAATTGTGAAATGTCTGAGAGAAACACCTCTAAGGCATGGGCCAAACAAAGAGGATGTGAACACAAACTCCCTTGTCACTTTTCTTAAGGGTAAACCCACTCTTAGCTTCTGCTCTTCCTAACTTTGGCATCATCTTCTAATTGTCTCCCTTCCTGCAAAGCTGCCACTCATTTCAGGCTTATCAGAGACTCATTTTATGTTGTTGGAGGGCTCACTTCTCAGTTCACTTCTTCTTGTATCTGCTAATGCAGTTTATATACAAGTTTGGAAATAGCATAAAAAAGTTATATGTGATGAGAATTCGAAACTTTTAAAGCTGAAACAAAATTAGAAAAATTAAGAAAGGAGATAACAATATAACATATAAAACAAATCAGATTTCAGACTAAATATGCTGTCATCCTTTTTTGTCTAGATCAGACAAGGGAGGCCCACTGGAACACCTTTAAAGAGGGTTATGGGGGATGGAGCTTATGGTACTCATTGCTGCAAATTACTGTGGGAATTAGTCATGTTGTCAGACCAGGAGTCATGGTTTAGATTTTAAAAGGTATATAGAACAGCTGGAAAATTAGTATGCATTCATTTCATTTGGAGAGAGGTGACAAAATTCTTTAAGTCAGTTTTCTTTTCTTCTCTTGTTTTATGGACCTCACTTTCCAGTGGAAGATAGCATTTTTTTAAATTGCACATATTTCAACCAATTTGTAGCTGACTTCAATCTCTTGATGATATAAATACTCAGTGATTATTCTGAATTTAAAATGTCTGGCATTTTGAGTTTTGGTTTGTCACTTCCAAAGAATTGGCTAAGACTGGTCTTCTGAAATTCCTTGAGTTTCCTCAAAGGCAGATTCAGTCACAGGTTGTCTTCAGCACTCTCCATTGAGATACTGTGTCTGAAAGTTAACATTCAGAGAAGCAAGTGTAAATTATGAATTCAAGATTGAATCCTCCATCACTGGATCACTGAAACAATTGCTCAGCTGTCAGTTTGGAGTCAGAATTGTCATCTCCACTAATGGTTTTCATAGGTAGCCATTCCCGTTGCTTATTTCAGGAAAGTGCTGGTGAAGGTGACATTTGGGCTCTGACAACCGTTCCTTTATTTTTCTTGTTGCAAGCTTCAGGATCTGACAGCTCATTTTCAGCCATAAACTTGTCCCGGGCTTCCAGGTGTCCAGATCTTTTTTTATCTGAGAAACAAAGTTAGAGGGTGTTCAGGAAAGCCTCAGATTTGACATGTTTGCTGGAAGCTGTTATGCTCATTCCAGACCATTAAATAAGTCATGGTAAACCTAGGGAAAGAAAGTGGTCCTGCACCTGCATTTCCAGGTGACACACAGATTTTAGAGTGTCTGAGAAAAGAAAACCAAACCAAATCAAACCACTCTGCTCTAAAATATTGTGAATGCAGCTGAGGAAAAGAGCAAGTTTCTGCATGATATTCCGTGCTCCTCAGTATGAATAAACTAACTTCACTCAGTTGCACCGTTTTTCATTGTCAAATGATAAATACATATATGTCTACACTGGGTGTGCTTTATTAAAGTCATTAATTTACAAAGCAGTGTCTAAACAGTAAACCTTAATAATTAATTTTTATGAGAAGCACCAACATATTGAAGCCTTCTCTAACTCACTTCCCAATGAGCCTCCAAAGCTCTTCTCCCTGGTGTATTTTTCCCAATTACACTAACTCTGCAAATCCTGGACTAATTTTTATTATCTTCCTGAAGAAAACAGTGCTCTGAATATATCATCATTTGAATACCTTCAACTATTTTTTCAATTCCAGTGCATGTGTTAGATCAAGGTTTGTGACTACTTTTTTATCAGTGTCATTGTTACTGTGATTCTCATTGCAAGGAGCAAGAAAATTTCAGCAGTTGGTGGAGGCGTTGCAGCCTTAATAATTCAGTTGGCTATTCTGAAAGATGTGGTTTAGTATTCACAGCAATAAATGAATAGATAACTTTAACAGTTGTTATGCTTTTGATTTACATATCACTCTTTAAAGGCTTTGTCTTTAAAGTGAGGGTTGTTTGATTTAGGATGGCAAGAAATATTGGTTAACTTCACCCATTTGTTGGTTATGTCTTTCTAACAAAACACACAATGAGATGACTGATGACCAAGTCCCAGTGAACTGTTCTGTATGCCACATGTGTTGTGTTTTTGTGCTTTCCTTTGAATCTGTGTCGCATGGCCCCAAGGGCATTCTTTTTTACACTTGCTCCTAACTGGGAATTTAAGTAATTTTTCTGACCTATTTTGTCAGCATAGGTTGCAAAGCCTCATCATCAGCTGAACCTAAAACACCTCACAGTTCTGAGTTTGAGCTTCATGCTCCCACTTTTAGAAATCTTTGCATGAGATTGTAAATACTAGGAACACAGAGGGGGGAAATAATTCAAAAATTAATTTATTTTGAAAAGGAGTGGATATGACTGGAATTACTTTAGAAATTGAGGAGGCCAGCATAACAGCACTGCAAGCAGGCTTGTGATATTAGCTGCCAAACCATCAGTGGTAGTGTCTGCCAAAGTCTTGGATGGCTCTGGATATCCACATCTAACTACTTCTGTACTTTGTACCTGCAAAGGCAGGAAGATGCTGTGCTTTGTTGAGTTTTTCAGGTACCTCTGACCTACTCAGTGATCTCAGCTACTCCTTCCTGCCACCTTGGACTCTACTTACATGTCTGTGTTTATTCATCAGGCAACCTTCACAGGCCTTTGCCTGGTCCAACACCATGCAGCACTTCCATGTGAATTATATTGTCTAGCCAGCAAAGATACAAGTGGCTCTGTATTAGCAAAACTGTGGGTGAGGTTTGTCTGCTGACAAGCAGGGTAGGTTATGTCTCCAAACATCCACACAGTCTGCTGTGAAGTATGAAGATTTTTTTTTTTGCTACTTAATAACACTGTCACACACGGAAAAGTTAGTCCTGCAAATTTGCTACAGATGGGTTTTAAATCTCACCTACACATTCATGGGGAATTTGTGCTCCTATGTCTATTTTGACTTGGAAAATCTGATCCTCACTTTGTGGGCAACTCTCAGCAGAAGGGACTACAGTCTGCCATAGACAACTGGGACAGGACAGAGGAGGAGCTTTACTCTGGCACATGGATGTTCCAGGTCTGGGTAGAGCTGTATCCCCGGGAGTGCAGCCTGAAGATCCTTCCATTGCTACAGGCTGTGCTGCTTCACTAATAATGAATAAAGACTTTTATCCCTTGAGTTTGCAGTTTTTCCCTTGAGAGAGTATCAGCAAGTGGGATTTCAAAAGCACGGGAAATTGCTTTACCCTCCTGCCACTGAAATCACTGAGTGTTTTACCCTTGGGACCAGTAGGAGGAGAATTAGGCCCATATTGAGTTCTTCTGAAAATCCCACTCTTTAATGAAGAGAAAAATGGGATGTTGATGGCTGTGTTCTAAAACCTCTTCATAAAGATGGAATTTAAAATGCACTGAAGAGTACTGCAATTGCCTGTGTGACCTGCCATTTTATCCCTCGATGATAGCTTTTTCTTTGTGAATGATACTTTTAATTGCTTGTGAGATACTACGCCTCATCTAGTGAACACTAATGTGACAGAGACTATAGAAAAGCTGGTAATCTGCAATAACATAATTTCGCTATTATGAAGTTGTCTTTGTGTTGCAGCATGATAACAAAAAAAAATAGGACTATTTAGTGATTAACACAGAGACAGACTAATTGCCTTTTTTTCCCTCTGTGAAGACAGTGGTTAAATGAGCAGTCATAGCTCCTATAACAACAGAAAATAGTTTTGAAAGAGCATATGTTACATCTTAAAATATACTCAAGTGAAGCACATGGTACATATTAATTGAGAAAACACCTGTCTAAGTGAAACTGGTTGGCTTCTTTTCTGCAGAAATATAGGCTAAGCCATCATACAAATTGAAAAAAAAAATGATACCCTATTCTGCTGTTATGAAATGAAACAAAACATGGCATCCACCCTTTGAGAACCCAGTACTCAAGACAGTCAAGGTTATTAGAGCCCCCATGCCCTGAAGTTTTGCTGACAGTAGTGCAGAAACAATCAAAGATACAAAATCCCATATTTACACCAGTTCATTAATGTTTTGGGATTCTTTATGCTGAGCTGGAATTTTGCTCTTTTTCCCCTACCTGCACGGACTTTTGCTTAATAGTGTGGCCACTTAAAATTTTGTTCAGACAGTCTTTTCTCTCTTTTCTTGTCTTCCCTGGTCTCAGCTCTGCATATTGTCTTCTGCAGGCTGATCCAAGAGTCTGATTTTTGTAACACATGGCTCATGCATTAGGGCCCCCTCTGGCACATGTGCAACCACTTCAGTAGTTTTTTGATCCCTTTGTTTCATTTCCAGCTAAAAAGCAAGGGGAAGGAAGTTTCATCTCAGTGAAGGTAATCCAGAACTTCTTGATGTCTCCACTATTGCATTTGTTCTCAGTGAATAGAGGAAAGAGTTAAGAAAATCCTGTGCCTGACTTCTGATTCCTTTTCAGGTCAGTGAACAGCTGCCCTGGAGAAAGGTTCATTAATGCTGATAAGGTTGGAACAAGATTCCCAAGTTTTAAACCCTCAGCTCATCTCTGGCTGTTACTGAACCCTATTTGGTGGAAGAAGACGTGTGAATTGTGCTTTGAATGCTCTATGGGTCAAGGCCAGCTCATTAATTTTTCCTACATGATCCATCTCACCGTTAGCCTGAACTTTCATATGCCAATCTCTCTTTACTTGGAGACAACCAACTAAATCCCCACTGCACAGGCATATGAGTGCATAAGAGCTGTACAGTGTGGTTAACATTTAGGGTTTTTTTTAAAAAAAGTATATAGAAACTTGCGTAAACTATAACAATTTCTTCATTCTTGTTATTTGTTATTCCCCTAGGATGTCCACTCTATGTCCAAGATCCTTGGGACATGCAGGTAGCAAATGGGGCTGAGTGTAAAAGGGTCATGTAAGAAAAGGCCACACTTTCCATGANCCCAGCACTCGAGGGCACTGTTGGTTTACTTTTGCTGCTGCTGCGTTTCCACACGGTGGCAAGCCTGTCCCTCCGAATCCCGCCGGCTAGAGAATGGGCTCCCCTAGGACATGCAGCTTTTGGCCTGTTCCAAGTAAAGATGTTCCACTGCTGTGCTACTCGGGTTTGCCACTTCAGTCTCGGTTTTTTGGCCCTCGTGGGGGTAGATGTGGTGGTTGTGCCAAGGTGGAATGAAAACTTACCCATGTGCAATGAGATGTCTTTGAGGGCTTTAAATTTTGGTAGGTTTGAAGCAGTTAGATTTACAAATAACAAAGGCTTTATTACTGACACCACCCATGCAGGAGCAACAGGATATTTTGAAAATACTGAAGCTTGTGTTGTCCTGGAACAAATGCTTAGGGGCAATTGCCACACATTTTACAACTTAAACCAATCTATTTTACCACATTTCTCTGGCTACCATACGATAAGGCAGACTATGCATGAAAAAATGACAGACCTCAAATCTTACAGGTCCTTGAAAAAACACTCAGGGCTTAAGGATATCCTGAATGTCTTCAGGAGTACATTGTCATTTGCCTTAAACATACCTCAGAACCTTAAAAAGGTGTCAACTGCTACAGACTCCCCCTACTTGTTGCTGCTTGTTCCTTGCTTTCATGTCTTCCCAACCAGCCACTCTACAATCCTTCAGTGTGGCATAAGACATAACATAAGGACAACTGGTTAGCTTTCTTGAGTTAGTAGCACACCATTAAGTGGGGTTTGTGGGCTCTGAAGAAAAGCTGATACCAAATCTGCTTTCAGCTGTCAGAAGGCTAATGGAGATGCTCTATGACCCATTTTTTTTACTGAAATATGAATGCTCTTCAGACAGATGCATGTAGTCTGACTTTCCCCTCACGTCCATACCCTAGTCATTTTCTCTGTGCTTGGTAATATGCTTCTATTTGTGCATAGGTGCAGGTGCTGATCTTAGCACTGAATGGCAAAAACCATTCTCTCGACCATGTTTGTTGGGCATCAGCAACCACACAATCATGTCTGCCTTTTTTACTTAGCACCAGCCTTGATTTGTGTTTGAAACCATCTTGGTGCCCTATGACATGGTACTTAGTTTTATTCTCAGAAATGTAAAAAAATATTTCTAGCAGTCAGGAAGGCCATCAACAGAAGAGTTTTCTGGGTTTTGACCAGGACAGAATTAATGTTTTTGTAGTATCTGTGAGGGGGTAAAGCCTGGAATTGTGTGGGCATATATGGATTGTTGTTCTATACCACCTCACCAATGAGGTGTCATCCCTGAGGAGTGAAAGTAAGAGACTCTAAGAGGAAGAAGGTGGGCATGGCTTGGGTTGGGGCTTGCAGTTGGGTTGAGGAGGATCCATCCACCATTGGTTTTCACTGTTCCACACTTGGTGACCATTTTTGCGTGTAAATAACTGTCTCTCTGTTTACTTTTGTTACTAGTATTGTTGCTGTTACTGTTCTTTTTCTTATCTCATTGATGTTTCCAGTAAAATGTTCTTATCTCTACCCATAACCTCTGCTTTTTTGTCACCCATTGGAGGAGGGTGAAGGGGCGTGACTTGTGGTTTTCTTTTTAGTGGGACTTCTAGGCTGGGGAGTGCCATTCCTAAACCATGGCAAGAGGTAACTGCTGCATTTATCAGTGGCTTACTGGTGTTGAGCAGTGGAAAGCACAGGATTCAACACATGGATTACATCTCTGCATAGCTAAAATAACCTAAACAATATCTGATGTTGAGCTAACAAGTGACAGATCAGTCAGATATTCATATGACCAGCAACATGCCAACAAGCTAGCACTATTAGCAATGCTTCACACAGCGCTCCTTCCTGAAGTTGTTTAAAAAAATAAATAAAACTCATTAAAATTAAAGTAGAACTTGAGGTCAAACTAAAAATTATGAGTACAAGTGGACCTTGTGTGCTTTAAATCTCAAAGACTGAATTTCCAGCCTTCCTTGGGGCTTTTAAATATCAGGAAGACAGTTAGATACTGTTTATCTTAAGTGCAAGTAGAAACTCTGATACTTTTTCAGGCAAAAGCTAAACTTAGGTTTTTTGCAAATAAATCAAATACTCAGCTTTGACCATTTCTAAAACCAGTTATGGATAATACCAGCTATTAGTCATGGGGTTTAGAAGGGTGTTACCCTAGTGGCACCAGTAAAACTGAAGCATGAACCCAAAATACAGTGATTTTTCACTACTATACAGGAGAAAAAAAAAGTATTTTGTTCTTCAAAAGAAACCCATTACACTTGGAAAATGTGGCAGATTCAATATCACTGAAGTTAGGTGCATCTGTGTGTAAAGGGAAGGGTGCTGGGGAGAAGGGAAAGGGGAAAGGAGTAGCCTGAAGGGCCTTCAGGGCTCTGGTCACGTTGCAGCACAGAAAAACTTTTGCAATATCAATATGTAAAATCTGGAGGTTAAGGCCTCCTTGGAGACATGACTGAGTAGACAATGCCACAGGATCAGAAAAGCTTATCAACTCTTACACGACATGCATGTCAATACCTTTAATACCTTCTGCTCAGTGTACTGCCCACCAAAAAAGTCATTTCCTTGCAACTTAAAAGAGTGCATACACTACCATAAAAGGGACAGGTGAAGCATCCTCCAGAAAAGTACATACAAATGCCAACATTTGGAAAGGCTGACATTTTCTGCAGCAGTTTTAGTGGAAGTATCAATCAAGGAGTGCTTGGCTTGCCTTGCCTTACTAACAGAATGAAATCTCAGAGAAAACACATTTAGCGGTAAACATGCTGGGAAATATGCGAAGGAGAAAGTGCTGTTCAACCCAAAGGACATTACCATCAGTAAAAATGGTGTAGGCTGTCCTTTGATAGACAAAGGGCAACAGTGGAAAGGCTTCTGGTCAGATGAAAGGACACAGTGGCAGGCAGGAGAATATTTCTACATTGTTAAGATGAGACTTGATCACTCACTGAACAAGCATGCCATGTGTTAGTGTGCAAAACAAGGTGCTGAAACTCTATCCTAGATGTCCTGCTAATCTTTTTTCCTGTGTTGACCAAGTGATTCAGCACATGGAATGCCCTTGTTCTGCACAAGAATAATGCCTGGAGCACTGGGAACAATGAAAACCCAAACCCTGGCCAGTATAAATAGTTTGAAGACACTGCAGTCCACAGAGTTGTGCAAGTTCACTGATCCAAATGTTATTTCAGACCTCAGAAAAATCTCAGGCAGAGCTCAAGTGGCTTAGCAGCACAATGTGAGGTGTGATTTTATCTGTGGAAATGGCTTTGTTACAATGAAAACTGCATGGTAGTTCCAGTGCAGTGCAGTGATGAGCTGTCAGACTTGTGGTCTCACTAAGCCTGACTTGCAAAGACTGGTAAGGATCACAGAAATGTGCCAGCATGCTTCAGCTGTGTCCTACAGACCACTTCTTTCCTCCACCATTTCCCATGTGACCTAGCAGCAGCTGATTAGATGAGTGGTAAGCCCACGAGTTAATGCAGTGTATCACAAACGTCACAGGTCAGACCTCCACAAGTATAGTATATGTCAGACACATCAGGAGATTCAGACAAATCATAATTCTGATCTTTTAGACCAAATAGGTCAATTTCACACACAAGATCAAGGATGCTTGGAAGGCTGACACACAGTGATTTGAAGGCCTGTCCTGTGCACTTCTGGAACTACCCCTCTGCCTGAGGATGTTTTGTCCATTTCCTCTTGATTTATTAGGTCAATTTATCGTGGCATACTGAGGTGCATATCTGAGAAAGACAATGGCCTGCTTCCATGCAAGGGTCAACATTGTTCGTATTAGTTGATGTAATTTCTTGTCTTTCTAAATTGTAATGACTGTATGTCACACAGCACATAGTGACAAAACTCTGGAAATGGGAAAGATGCCTTAAGGATGAACAATAAGCCCAGAGCTATCTAGCTTTCTGCTTTTTCCCCAGTCTTGGTAGCAAGTGCATTAGAAAACCACCTTCATTATACCACAGGACAGTCAGTCAGATAAGATCTTTTGGTCGGTCACCACAGCACTGCTGCCATCAGTTCATAAGAGTTTTCTTCTGAATATCCATTCTAGGCAATTCATCCGAAGAAGAGCAGGACTTGCCTGTATTGCTCAATCCATTCCTCTATAACTTCATAAAACTGCACAGAGTTTTTGGGCTGTTGAATGAGTTATCTCCTTGGAGATACCTACATCCACATACTCTGAATTCCTGCTGATAATACTGACTGAGCATATGTGTTTGTTCTTTCATCTTAGATTTTACTTTCGATTATATGTGAAAAGTCTTAAACAGATCTGGCTGCTCTAGCTGAAAATTCCAGTTCATCAAAACTACACAATTCTAATGAGAGAAAGGGAAGGCAAAAAAGATGAAGAAAAAAAAATTGAAAATAGGATCTGGTGAAATATTTCAATGGGAAATCTACATCCTCTAAAATGACTTGTCATGTGTCAAACCTCATTACATATGTTGGTATAAGATTGGCTCTTCCAGAAACAGACAATAAAGGAACCCATTTTCCAGAGTTTTACTGGGAAATATAAATACTGTTACACTGTTAATTTCATCCTGCAAATAAATAAACAGTCTAAACCCAGCTCAACATAACAGAGGGAAAAGTTAGCTTTAGTAGGAACTCCAGTGTTATCAGGGAACACTTGAACTGAAAAACAGTGGTCAGAATACCCGCTTTACATCTCTAGTCTTAAGGAAGAAAAAGAGCCACAAATACATTTTCTCTATCTTGAGCAGTGAAAAGATGTCACTTGATTTTGTTTGTCATAGCAGGCCTCAGTATTCACCTGATTTCATTCCTGCCTGAAGTTCAGTGTGTTTGTTTCAGAAAGAGCAGACACTTTTCTGGGCCATCCCAATGGCTGTGATACCTGCTCTCTATTGAAATGTTTACTGTGCATTTCTGGTTCAAATTTATCCTAATTCAGCTTTCAGACTCCACCCAAGAGGCCTCTATGCCTACACCTTTACCAGTTCAGAGAGCCTGCTATGATCAAGTTTCCCATGGATGCATTTTGAGGCTGTTTATAAATATCTCCCTCCCTTCATGCTCCAGAGTCTCTTATGTTACTGCTTCTCAACTTCTTATTGTTCTCAGAGTTCTTGCTAGATGTCTCTGCAGCTAAATGGCATTCTTCTGGGAACAGTGCTTCCTAGGTTTGTTCCCCATTCTTTTGCCTTGTACCTTTTTGCACTTGTTAAGAATGGTTACCAGGCTTTTTACACAAGTCTGGAAGAGCAACATGAATTTTATAATGGTTTCAGTGGGGAAGACTGCCTTTGAAAATCAAGATCACTTTTCTTACTTTGGTATACTATTTATAATTTTTTTTTGGGGAGGGGGTAGGGAGTAGGACACCTTTGGCAAACCTTAATATCTGTGCCTTTGCTAGGTGGGAGGTAATCTTCTACTCCTTACACAAGTATTCCTTTTGTACTGAAATGAAGATTAAATCATATTCCCTAAGCTGCAACTTCACTACAATGCATCTGACACTGTGGACGGTGAAAACATTTGACCTGTAGTTATCTCTCCTGAGTAAAAGTCATGCCTGTAGCTGGAGCTTTAATGGTAAAGCTTTCTCTTGGGACAGAAGTAAGAATAAATTCCAGAAGTTGGCAACTCCTGTTTGTTGAATAACATTGTCTGAGTCTACACAAAAATGCCAAAAACTTAGAAGCACATGACCAGTTTTGAGCTTTTGCATACAGCAGATAATTTTTCTAGAGCATCCATCAACTTTCAACTTTGTTGATGGGACTGATGCTATAGAGAGTCACAGAGAAGTTGTGGATGCCCCATCCAGCCAGACTGGACAGGTCTTTGAGTAGCCTGGTCTAGTGGAGGGTGTCCCTGCCTGTGGTGGGGGAGGTTGAAACAAGACCATCTTTAAGGTCCCTACCAAGCCAAGCTATTCTGTGATTCCATGAAAATTTAGTCTCTTCACCATAAAGGTGGTGAGCTGCCCCAGTTGTTTGAAGCTCTATTCTTTCCTGTGTCAAGGCCATACCTCCATACCTGGCCCTTTTGACAAGCTGCCTTCATAGACAACCCTTTTCTCTGTCACTAGTTTCATGCATAAAAGGGTTGTTTTGCAGATTAGTTCCTACATTTAGAGCTGTCACACATCCTCTCATACTTCTTCAGTTTGTGTCAGGCCCTCTCAGTGCATGGTGACACTAACAGAAACATAGACACAGAAGTTGTACTGAGCCACTGTGCTGTGGTGCCCAGTGACAGGACAAGAGACAGCAGGTACAAACTGAAACATAGGAGGTTCCTCCTGAACATCAGGAAACCTTTTTCCACTGTGGGGGTGACCAAGCACTGGCACAGGTTGCCCACATACATTGTGGAGCTTCCCTTCTTGTGGGTGTTCAAAAGCCATCTAGACATTGTCCTGCGCAACTGACTCTTGGTGGTCTTGCTAGAGCAGCAGAGTTGGACAGATGCTCTCCTGAGGTCCCTTCCAGTTTCAGTCAGACTGTGATCCTGCATGATTTAGTGTCACTGAAATCAGTGATTCTCTTCTGGAAATATTTACCATTTGCTAACTGTTATAACTATGCTATGGAATGGTTCTGCTTGAAAGGTTCAGATCACCATATTGTGAGCATATTACACATATAATGTCTATGTATTAATTTGAAGTACATGCTGAATGTCATCCCAAGGAGGGCACAACACAGAAAATGCTTTTATGTGGATAGGGGAAAAAAAAACCCACACAAAAAACCCCAGGCATTGCCAATGTGTCTCAAAATATATCTTTAGCAAAGAAGTTTCAATTTCCTAGTGTTAAATACTTATAGGCATATGGGAATACCAATACTGCCCATCATCAAGATAGCTTTGAAATACGTTATTTGAGATGGTAAATCTGTATGACAGGACCCAGGAAAACGAAATAACCAAATGAGGTGAAGCGCATTTAAAACTGCAGAAAGAATTTACTGCAGCATGTTACAGAGCTGTCAGGCAGAGTAGGTCTCTCACTTGGTTGTTACTGTCGCTTCACTGCATTTTCATATGAGAGGTCTTTGCTTTCTCTAAGGAGACTGACTGCTGCATCCTGGCTGCATTGAGTTCTGTAACAAATATCCTTCCCACAATGCAAGAAACAGCTGAGTAGTGGCAGGAAGACTCTGAGTCTCAGTGAACTTCAGAAACCTGTCAGAAATGGATGCAACTTTCAATGTTCCTGGCAATGTAAGTAAATCTACTCCAACAAGATGATGGAGCAGGCTCCAGGTGCAAACAGGAAGGTGAGTTCCTATTTCAAGAACAAGGGTCTTTATGGTTTGGTGAGATAACAAACTTTTTAGCTGCCTAGGGCTGTTGGAATGGCTCAGACCATGCTACACAGAACATGAACTCTCAGTCATCAGATACCATCCTAAAACACCATTTCTCCTTGTAGCCATCTGCAACTAACCTACAAAGACTCCAGAAGCACAGGGCATGCAAGAAACAGATTCAGGCCAGACAGCAGCTGTTGTAAATGTAATCAGTAAACTGTTGGACTAGTAACCAAAGGAAAGAGCTACAATGGTAGCCAGTCACAGTGCAAAGACTTTGCTGGTTCTGCAAGACACAATGACTGTGCTGCTATGCTTTCCAGAGCTCCATCTGCCAGGATTAAGCACATGGACGCAATGCATGCTCTTGTAACAATGCTGGTTTTCACTGTTCACAGATCTAGTCACAGAATGGACTTTCTCCAAGCAGTTGGATACAATGGGGCTAAGCATAGTGTAAATGCCAGTACAGATTACAGTAAAACAGACAATTTGGAAATGGCTGGACCCTGGCCAGGCAGTGCATGGCTGTGATAGGGAGCACTGGAGAAGACCCATAGCTCCTGACTCTTTTCACACCCATCAGGATCCCAGGGTAGGATGTAGCCAGCTGAGTGCATCCCTTCCCAGTGGAATCACTGTGCTTTGCCTTTGCAGTGGTCTTCTAGACCAGTGTACTGGCAGTGTTCCCCAGGGGCAATGCTACTTGTAGCTTGGTTCAGCCTTATCCCCGCGGCTCAGCATGGAGCCAAGCATTCAGCCTTGTCTTTGCAGAAACTGCCTGACAGTCAGTGCAGCAAACTAGGCAGCAGTTGAATTTTTCATTCCATTAAGAATTCACACTTTCTTCCCCTGTCTTGCTGTTGTTGTTCCTCAGCATGACAGATAATAATCAGAAAACAAAAGCATTTACATTTTCTCCATCAGCAAAACAGCACATTCACAACCAACATCAAAGGTGGGGCTTAGCGATCATTAGTGCAATACCGTATCTCAACGTGATCAAAGCAGTCAGTGCCCAGATACAATAAAGAAGATGGAGCTCTGATTCAGCTCTTCCATAAAAGGCAATGATAAAGAGATCTGGGCACAGGGTGACAGCAAAGTAAATATATGAGGGCATGCATCTGAGATATTCTTTTACATCAAAACAATTTCTCATTTCATATCCAATTATACCTCTGAGCTGTTCAGCCCATCATCTCTGTCATCTCTGGCTTTCAATTGACATTGCAAATTGTGGAATAGAAAAAGGTACCATAAAGCTTGTCTCCATTGAAATTGCCCCTGAAGTGTGTTACTGCAGATAGGTAACTCCTTGAGAGCTGGTATACTTGCACTAGCCTTATTAATGCTGCCATTCACACTGGGTGAGTGACTCTTTAGCTATCACTTAGTCATTGAAAATGGCCTTTCTGGTTACTGTCTGACACAGGGTATCATAGACTCATAGAACCATAGAATGGTCTGGGTTGGAAGGGACCTTAAAGACTGACTAGTTTCAACACTCCTGCCATGGGCAAGAACACCTCTCACCAGACCAGGCTGCTCAGAGCCCCATCCAACCTGGCTTTAAACACTTCCAGGGACAAGGCATCCTCAACTTCTCTGGACAAACTATTCCAGTGCCTCACCACTCTCACAGTAAGGAATTTCTTCTTCATATCTAACCTAAACCTATTTATTCTCTTTCAATTTAAACCGATTCCCCCTTGTCCTGTCACTACATGCTCTTGTAAAACCTCTCTCTCCATCTTTCTTGTAGGCTGCCTTCATGTACTGGAAAGCTCTAACTAGGTCCCCACAAAGGCTTCTCTTTTCCAGGCTGAATAATCCCTGTTCTCTCAGCCTCCCTTGACCTGCTGGCCACACTGCTTTTGATGCAGCCCAGGATAAAATTGGCTTTCTGGGCTGCAGGTGCACATTGTGGGGTCATGTCCAGCCCCTCACCCACAGCACCTCCAAGTACTTCCTGGCAGGGCTGCTCTCAGTCTGTTCATCCCCCAGCCTGTGCTGATATTGGGGGTTGTCTGATCCAAGGCAGAAAGTAGAAGGTTCAACGTAGAAAGCTCTGAGTGCAGGGACAATCAGCTTTGTGATGATGGGTGTCCATGGCCAGGGAAACGAATGTCATTGAAGGCAAGTGTGCAGATGACATTAACCAGGCCACTGTAATTGACTGATTCTTTTGTCTCTTGGACTTATGCAGCTCAGGCTACAAAAGCACACCTGGAAAATCCCATAGGAAGCCCTCATCTTCTGCCTGATTTGGGGCAACTCTGAAACTCTGAACTCAGCTTTGTCTTAAAATTGTTGAGACATGCAGACTTATATATGAGAGAGGCATCACCCCTATGCCNCCTCAGATTCTGAAAGTCTGGTCCCTAAGTACGTAGTCTGTGACTGCAGCTGAGTAACTCTGTCTCCTCTTGTGTAAGCTAAACCACAAGAGCTTCTTAAGTCTTTCTCTGGAAGTAGGATTTTCCACACTCAGAATGGCTTGTAAGGATGTTCTAAAGATGTATCTCAGGGGAAGAATACAAACAAAAGACCAGATCTAGGAAAAAGACAGGCATTCAGTGATACTTAGCAAGGCAAGGCACTTGTTTGGAAGTGGCAGAGCATCAAGAAATACTGGTGTGTTGTGTTGACAGCAAATTAAATACAGATTTGTCCACTGTTAAGCCAGTAAGACAGGGAAGCAACTGAGTCGTGTTGAAGAAAAGGAGGCACGGCAAATCAAAGAGGATACAGAACAATTAAGTAACAGAGCAGGGATTTTTTTACAGGGGAAGAAAACTGTTTTGCTTGAAAGGATGAGATGGGTAATAAAGTTTGAGGCACAGACATGGTCATCTGTGTTGGCAGTGAGTGTAAAACTGATGCTGTTGCACTCTTTCACAAAGCTTCATCAGTATGCAAAAGCAATCTCTCTGTATCATGAAATGGCTTTAACTGGACAGCATTCTCATTTTTGCTTTATGAATACCCACTCTCTTCTGTATAACAGCAGCATAAGCATAAGGTCTACCTAGTGGAACTTCTTTAAATACACCTACCTCCTATTTCAGAAGTAAAATGTTTTTTTTTACCAAAAGCTTCAGTCACACAATCAGGGAGTATAGAGACCTCTGGCTCTTCAGCACTGAGTCAAACACTCATATAATTCCTGGAGAGAGCAAAGCATGCAGGTATGGAATCTTCAGGGGTTGGTCTGCAGAGAAGAGGGTATAAACCAGCCAGCAGAGAGTACAAACCAAGAAGAGAGCACTGGTAGAATTACTGTCTGACCTGAACTGGGAACTTTTTGCTGCTCTGGTTTTCTGCTGTGAGTGGGACCCTGGCCAAGCAGTGTCTTTCTCCATTACTAGCTGCTCAGTTCCATTCCTGCTCTGCCCCTAACCAGCTCATGTATTCAGTGTGCACTTGGGGGAATAAAGTGGGGAATTTTGATCTATAAATATAAATAAATGCATAGAATTGCAGTCTTAAATTATTTAGTTCTGCATAAAATACAGTGTCTGCTTTCCACACTTCCTATGGAAAAGTGACTCTCCCTTGGGGATCTTGCCTGCCAGTGTTGGGGAAGGGGACTGCAGGTCAGGTAGTGTGTCTTTGCAGAAAATATTCTGCTCACATTATTCACTGGGAATTGTCTGTTTAATTCTGTTCTCCTCTGCAAGAAACATGCAGTTAATATTTATAAATTATCCCCTCAGATGGCCCTTCTGCATGTGCGGCATGATGGGATTGTATCTAGGACTTGATTTCTGTATGAAACAGTAATGTCCCCACCTTGATCAGCCCCACCACCCTTTATACTCAGATCCTGCATCTGGGCAAGGGCTATATAGGGAAATTTCTTGTCTCTTTGCTGCAAGTGGGGAGGAACAGATGGAACACAGACACAGAGAGTGGCATCTCTTTCCCTTCCTTTACTGTCAGGGTAGCAGAGCTCAAGTGCCCTGGATTTTTGTTGGGCAACAGTGAAGCAATACAACTGGTAAGAAAAGACCAGCAGTTGCCCATTTTCCAGGAGGTCGCTATTTACCAGCTGCTGTCTGTTTATGACTTTTTTTAAAGCTATCTTCAAATCCCGACTTTCTGTGTAATCTGATCTGTGCCCAGAACAAACACAGAAAATTTCCCCTTCTCCTGCCCATTTTTGTGAATCTAACTACCATATAAAAAGAGATGCAATAGCTGTGAGACAGATCACTCTTGCACAGGATTTATATACAGAAGAAACATTTGGTATGGTCCTACAAGTATAGTAAAGGGGCATCTTTCTCAGGGCTCAACTCACAGATGATTCCTCATTCCTCACATTGTAGTGATCACAAATTGGTCCTGCTCCTCACCAGCAAGGGGATTTGAATGGTGTAGGCAGCTTTATACAGCAAGGGCATGCAGAGTTTGACTTCCAGTTTATGTTCATGTAATACCTGAGGTAGTATGGCTGCTGCTGGCCATGCTCTGAGACAGCATGAAGCCTTGAGGGAACCCATTCCAGCCTACACATCTTCTTGAGAAGATTTTGACATCCTCTGTGAGCCCCAGGTTTTCTAAATATACTGTTGCTTATTTACATGGATATACAGAGATGTAAAGCACCCTAAACCGTCCTATGTGGGCTGAATCCCCATTCTGAGAGCACCCTCATGGGCAGAGCTGACACTGGTACTCAGCTCTAAGTACAGGGCTATATATACTGTGGGTTAAGGTGGGTCCCATGCCACCTCTGACTTTTCCATTTGACTTTCTGTTCTCCAGCAGCTAGAGAGGCTCCAATGCAGACTCATACTCTGGCCCTGGAAGTATGTCTGTCTCTCCTCTGATGGACAGTTGGAAGGACCTGCCTGGCCTTTGCACACAGAGCTGGCGTATGAGATGTGCTCATGTGTAATCTCTGTGTGGATGGTAGGGAGAAGGCCCCAGGGAAGTGCACGTGGGTGGGATGCAAAGCATGCCCATGTGCCAAGCAGCCCCACTACAAGGGGAAGATGCACCATATGCAGCAGTGGTTCTGCTAGAAGAGAATGCTTTTCCCTCAGAAGAAGCAGGCACCAGCTGGGAATTCCTGGGAGACAGATGCACCATGATGGGAGGGTGACACCACCAATCGCAATTGTGCATTATCCTTCAGAGCAGTGGTTTATTTGAAACCTGTTTCCAACTGACCTGACAAATTCTTTTCCAAAGCAACAACAGATGGCAGCAGACAGATGGCTCAGTAATTTCAAAGCCTCTCCACAGAAAGGAAGTGTCACTATAAGCCTGCACTATCTTGACATTACGAAAGAATGGGATCTTAACATCTGCATTAGCTGAAAACAATGTTAGGAGACATGTTGTAGGCTGTTTTTTTTCAGTTATTCTCATGGTTTTCATTGGCATAGCTCCACAGTTCTCATGCCTTCTCCTTATCTCAAAATGTTTTTTTGAGCTGACATTTAAATGACTTACTTCATAACTGTAGATCATGACTGTAGATGTTTTCTCTGCACCATCTTGGTAAAACAACACTGTTGATGCTTCAGTTTTTTGTCTGTAAAACATAGATAAAAATCCTGTAGTGCTCCTGTGTGTTTAGATAGCAGACTCCTTGACAGGGTACTTTTTTTTTTTTTTTAAAATTTTTATTTAATTTGTGGTTCTGGACTCTCCTTTGGTGGAGCATTACCCCATGCAAGAAACAGTGGATGGAGTACTGGATTTCTTTTCTACCAACTGATAAGTAATCAGACCTTAATTTAGACTGCTTTTTTTTTATTTTTTTTTCATTTACACTGAAAGGAGTTTGTTTTTCCTTGTTGCAGTTTTGCTACTGTCTGCCCCCTTCCAAGACTGAACTGACTCTTTTGATAGGTTTTTTTTTCATTTTTCAATTCTCTTACATATTTTGCTGCTGCAACTTTTTGAAAGAACTGAGTCTGTCCTCCCTTTTGCATGTTCATAACTTGGCAGAAGGTCCATCACATGCTAGAACTGATAATTAAAACATAGGAAGTGACCTCTTCTTGCTGAAGACAAGTTGCATTTATTATCAGGTCTGACCTGTCCATCAGAGTACATGTAACTTTCTTGTCTTCTGAGAAGGTAATCAAACATAATAAAAAGATAGCAAAGGGCTGACCATCTTGTCATCTGGTGCATACCCATTAAGCAGAGTCAGGAGACAAGAGGCTTGTGGCACAGCATAAATGACCTTTGGAGAGATGAAGCCATGAGCATAGATAAGTATCTTTTTTCTCTCACCTGAGATAAATCACAGCTCAAACCACTGGAATTACTATGTTTATGAAGTTTGTGAAACTGAAAGGAGCAGCAGACCAGTTTTTCTTCTTCCAGAAGGCCCAGTCCCTCTGTACCATTGTGGTTGTTCTTCAGAGGTTAGAAGGCAGTTGCCTAACCTGAATTTCCCTTTCTCCTTTGATAGTAAGAGCAAACTTGGCCACTCTGATTGTTGGAGTTACTGAGAAGGTAAGGATTCACCTGGTGGTGATGGAGCCAGGCTGAGCTCAAGCCCAGAACTTAATGAGAGTTTCAAAATTTGGAAGAGTAGAGGTAATAGTGTGTGAGTTAGAAGGAAAGGTATAAATGTATAGACTAAATGAACATGAGAAGAGTCTCATTGTCATTGAGTAGAAAATTGCCCTGGATGCAGGAGGAGAAAGCAGACAGCATGAGGTTTATTGTCTTGTGGGAAGATGTAAATGAGGGAGGAGAAAAACAGTCCTTAGCATGAAGCCCATGAGCAAAGCCTTAAAAAAGCAAGGGATGAGCTGAGGAGGAAAAACCAGCAATGCCTGTTGAAACTAGTGTGCAACAAATGACCTTCAGGAGTTACCACGGGGCTGTTCACTGTTCAGAAAACCCTCAATTAAGTGTTGCAATACAGGCCTTCCAGACACAAAAAGGTAGGTCATCCCAGAAGGAAGCATGGCTAGTGTCTGCACGTGAAGATGTGGCACAAATGGGCAGAGGTACACTAGGATGGAAATTACAGGCCAGTGCAGACTTCCCATAATACAGAAGGGGTTATATCTGCCTTTTGAGACACAGAGATCTAGTAAAACTCTGGTTCTGCTTGTTGCTGAAGAAAGGATATACAAACTTGGAAGACAGGAGATGCTGGGAACAATGTCATTTTGTCTTCAGATTTTACCAAAAATGTTCTAACCCTCCTGTCGCCTCTCATTTTTTTCCCATCAGGGCTCAGTCAGTAAGAGCTATCCTGCTTACAGAATGTACCCTGTGATCAAGGAGGATCTGGGGACTGATTGTGTCTCTCTAGTAGAGAGCTGGGCTCAGTCCCACCATTGCTCGTCAAACTGAAAGCTTTGATCCTGGATTGGTAGCTGGATGAGTTTCCACTACAGAGCAAAGGTGTCCTGTAGCAAAGGAGTGTGCCTTGTCAGTTGAAGGAGGGACTTATAAAATAAGGGTATGAGTAACCATGGGAGTTGGCACCAGGTACTGTAAATGCAGAAGTCCCTGGGTGGACTTAAATCCAAACCTAGAAGTACAAGGACAGATGTTTGTGGACAGGGAGAAGGCAGGGAAAAAGCACAGCAACCTTATGTTTTGGGAAGTCAGCACTGCGTAAATTGCAATCTCGGCTCCTGCAAGCATTCAGCTGTCTCCACAGAAGCTGTGAAATTAGAGAATTAACTGCTGTAACCATCACAGGAATTCAGAGTAAAACAGAGACTTCTGCAAATATTCAATAAACCCAAATGTGGACTATTGATGAAAATGCAGCTTCCACCACTAGAAACAAAGTGGGGGAGCCCAGTAACTGCTCCAAGAACATTGGCAAAAATTATGCAACTGAGACCAGGTTAATTTTCTAAAGTACATTATTGACTTGTTCCCTGAAAAAGAGATTTTTGCACCAGAAGTCTACCTCCAGTCAGGATCCTCCAGTCAGCAAACAGGAAGCCAGCACTGCTTGCAATAGGCACCTGGCTGTGAGGGTAATTAATAGTGCAACACAGCATGTTTGGGACTCACTAACACTTGAGGGCTTTAAAATGAGCTATAAATAAATAAATTAACTGCACTCTAGCCTCCAAGAAAAATTCTATTGCTGGATGAAACTTTTCTGTGTGTTTAACAGCAACAAAATAGAGCAAACATGTCTCTGCTGCCCTGTGTGATATTCACCAATCTTGACCATGTGCTTGGAGGTCAGATGAAAAAAGGAATTAATTCATGTCGTGTGGGAGTCATGTTCTCCTGTTAAAGTTTTCTTAGAGAAGGCTTTAAAATTTCAAGATGCAAGAGACAAAGTCACACAAGAGGTGAACTTCGTAAGACACCCTTCTGTACTTAGAGAAGTTATCAATGGTTCTGTGCACAGCCAAAGGAGACACAAGTTCTTTTCATTTGGGAAAGGGCAGATAACTCCCTTCCTAGTCAGGGAAGGTGACTTATTGGTCACAAGATGTATGTTTTGTGCATATGTCCAGGCCTTGACACCACTCCCTTGAGTATGCCTTTTATTTCTGACAATCCAGAAGCACATAACTCACGGAAAAGGGAATTAGCATGGCAGACGCTGGCAAAATTTTATGGTACATTTTTAGGTGAATTAAACACGTTTGTGTTTAAACATAAAAGAAAAACTTAATGAGCAATACCCTGGTCAGAGTTCTACAGCAACAAGTAGTTCTATGTGGTCTGCAAAGATGCATCACAGGCAGATATGTTCTATACCCTTGCAGCAGCATCAATCCCATAAGTGGCTGCATGGGACACCTCAGGCTAGCTGTGGGTCTATTCCCCAGCCCATCTCTCCTGCCCAAATGTGTCCCCTGAGCTTGGGCCCCTGACTGATCCTATTCCAGGAGGGCTGAAAGACTATGCTGAGACTGTTTCTTATCACCACGGGAAACTTCACTCCCTTCATGGAGTCCTTCTGACCCTGTCATTCTTGCTTCTAGGCCGTTTAATCCCTTCTTCCAGATGTGCCTTCTTGCCCACCATGCCACATCATTCTTCCATCACAAATTGCCACTGCTGACAAGTTACAATTAGATTTTCCCCTTCACAGATCAATCTGGTTGATGAAGGAAGGTAGCTAGACTCTTAAAAAATATTCCTGACTGGCATTTTAAGTCAGAGGACAGAGACTCTGAACTGGATTTTGTGTCAAGAGAAGAGACAATATATGCATATTTTTCCCACTACTGTTAAGAAGGTGGTCTGAAGCTATTCACAATTTCAGTCCTGCTTTGGAAAAGGGGAGCTGAGGCCAGGCTGTTGCAATTGCTTGGGAGGCACTAGACACGGCATGTGCAAATCAGCACATGCACAGATAGGCTGTGACATGCCATGTACCCCCACCTCTGACCTCTGTAGTGTAAAGTGGCACTGACATAAGCTTTAGAGAGGCTGTTTGCATTGCCCAAGGTCACACAGAACGTGTGTCTGAGCCGAAAATGGTGCCCTGGTTCCCTAGGACACCACATCTCAACAATACCAGCTTTCCTGCTATCCTTAGCATGGCTTTTCTCTGCTTAAACAGTAATGCTTCTTCCAATTTCCCCTGTAATTAATTAGCAAGAAATCATTTATTCTTTGAGAGAAAAACATCTTTCTCAGGCTGCTTTGTGTTTAGACAACTATAAGTCTCTCAAATAAATTGACACAATGACTCTGCTGAATTTTAAAATCCTTATGAAAAACAGCCATTACAGTTTTTATGTGCATGTGTCTATTAACACCTCCTCAGGGATGATGTGAGCTGTTAGCTCTGAATGGGCACTGGACTTCCAGGCAGTGAGAGACAGGGCTGCCAGTGCCTTGCTGGCATCACTCATTTCTTTACCACCTTGCAGGCAAGAAAGTTCTGCTGTGGAGCAAGCTGTTTTATGCTGCCTAGGGCTGTAATCTCATCCTCTTGCGAGCATGGGTGACACAGCCTCTGGTGCACCCAGGCAAGGAACTGATCTGAAAGCAGCTGGTTTGAAGGGCATGGAACAGAGTCCTGTCCATGCAGCCCATCCCTATGGTACACAGAGGACAGCAGCCATTTAAGTGGTGTTACCTTCTTTATGGCTCTGCTGATTTAAAAGCTGCTGATTTAAAAGCTGCTGCATCTTCATTCTTTCAAAGGTGTGGTGTCACTGTATTGAACAGGGTGTGTTGTGCTCTCATGCCAGTCTCCAGTAATGGTCAAAACTGATGGTTTCTAGGATCACTAAACTCGCACTCTGCAGGCTCAGAGTCTGTTGCGCTAATTAAAAAAAAAAAATAAAAAAAAAAAAGTGAAATGGATGGTGCCATCTACTGGGAATTGAGATTTTTACTGCTTGATTCACAGAGAGGACCAAGGACTCTGATCTAATGCCTTCAGTCAGACTCTCTCCAGGCTTCATCTGGCATCTTTGCAGCAAGATGTTCATGTACAGGTGCCCACTGGCACCATTACAACTCAGAATCTAAATCCATCTGTGTAGAAATTTCTATAGGGCTGTGGTGTGGCATCTCAGTTCCACAAATTACTAGTGTAGTTTCTTTACAAATAGTCCTTGAAATAGTGGTTTGGGAGGGGGGAAGTCAAACTTTACTCTATTACAAGATGGAATAAGCAGCTCAGATTTTTTTCTCCTCTTTTTGTGATTCAAGGAGAGTAGAGCTGAACTTGTCTGAGCTGACTCTTAGAGGCAGTGACAATACGTACCTGCTGACACTGGTTTGGTCCTATGTATCCCAGGACTATTTGCTGGGAGGCAGAGGGGGATATTGCCTCCTCCTTCCCCTCTCTAAGGAACTACTTTTGCTAAAATTTGCAAGAGGGGAGTGAATCAGCTCTGAAAAATGTGGTATAGGGTATTAGGAGTAATGGAGAGACTTCTACTGCTTTCAAGTGCTTTCGGACCAAGGACTTAATTCAGCCCAGCTGAAGCTAAATTTTGCATGTGTGCTGAGGCCCTGACAGTGTGGCAAGCAACACTACTTTTTAGCAGCAGCCTGGTTATCAGTATGCGTTAAAAAAGACCTTGTGCTCGAATGATTAACTCTGCCTCTCTGATAGCCATGTGGACTGTATGCCTTTGCTGGCTATTCTGCCATTTCTGGGAGCACAGTACTCATCTCCCTTACCTCTCCTTATGTTGCCTGAGCTGTGGCCTTTGGTGCTGCTTTCAAGGAGGCTTTTGCTAAAGGTGGCCCCGTTGAAGAGTGAAGTTTGCTCTGCCATGCATAGGGTTCACCAGAAGCCACAGAAGCCTTCACATTTGCTGACACAAGGCAGAAAGCTGAGTGAGTGCTTGACTCTCTGTTTCAATATTGTGCTTTTTCATGGCAGATGATGTCACAGGTTGCACACACTTCCTTCTGCTGATGATTTTGGGTGGCACCTGTTCCCTCTCTGACAGACAAGGCTACTCTGGAACTGGCTTACTACTGGCATCACCTTGGGGAAAATGTGATGAAGAGAGAGTGCAACTACAACATGAATGCTATATTTGAGTTGCCTAGGAAAGGATATACAGGACTTGCATGATCACAGGGGTCGTAATGTAATACACACCTCGGAAGTGTTCCCTCATCAGCAGGTGAGTAACTCTAAATGCTGAATATGGCACAACACAGAACTGAGGCTGCTGACATCTATCTGCTCTCCTTCTCCAAGTATACTTTCAACACCACTCAGCAAGCTATGTGAAGCAGTGTCAGACTAGCAACATTTGCATGCTGTACCTGAAAATTATGCTTTGCCTTCTAGTACCTTTGCACAGTAAGTCTTTGCATAATATAAAGGGAAGTGCAGAGATCCTAGCCTAAAGCCTTCCCTGCTCCTTCTTCGCCACATTACGTGTTTTGATGTAGCCACATGTAGTCCGGTCTCTTCCCCATCTGGCCATGCTCAGAGCATTCTAGAGACCCTGAGATGTGATTTCTGGTAGGACTGAATGACTTAGTCACCTTGGAAATTGAAATAGCAGCATTGAGGGACACATTTCTGAGTATTGTGTTTAAGTGACAAACAAACCTTGTTTCAAATGAAGTGGGTTATGGTCTTTGGTTGTGAAGATGCCTCGCTATGAAACTCCACCTTGATGTGAAGCCTCTTATCTTCCACTGAGTGCTTGGTCCTGTCTCCTTGTAGCTCCCCCTATGCACCAATATCTCTGCCACCTCCCTCATCTTCAGGCTAGCTGGTGGTCCTTCATGCCTTCCAGTGTTGCTGGAGACAAGAGGGATCTAAACGCAGCTGTAAAGAAGCAGCAACTCTCTCTCATGACTGCAAAATGACTTCCAAGGATCTTTCCTGTCCTCTTTTCTTTGGAAGTAGAAGCACTGTACACCCAGCTCTTGCCAATGTGCTGATGGCACTGTGAAGGGTCCAGGTCCCTGGCATATCCCACGCTTCCTTCCTGCAGCTCCAGTTGCATGCCAGCACCTTGCTCTTCTGATCAAGAGTTTCCCTGTGAACATTTTGTATCTTAAACATGGCAAAACAGCTACTCATTCTTGTTCCCTTGCCTTCTTTATGTGGGGTTTGGCATCCTAGCAACCCAGTGATGAGAGACTGCAGTATCACTGGGTCATGTTCCCAGCTCTGCCTCAGCAAAGCATTAGCACCTGTGTCTAGACTTTATCAGCATGTGAAAACTCTTGTTGACTCTGCATATTTATGGATTACAGGGAACAAGGGCCAAGGCTGGCTAAAGCCAAAGGGGTCTCTGTACTTTTCAGATATGGCAGTTAAAGTGTCCATTTCCCTTCTGGGATGACAATGCCACGATTGCAGACTGATTCATGGCATCAGCCTTTCTGCTACCAGGTACAACAACTTGAAAACGTATCTATTTTAACTCTTGCTTAGCAGCCCTCAGACACTAAACCCTACTATGTGACTTTTGTATAGTTTTGCAGAAGTGGCATAGGATGGAAGGACCTGGGGGGGGATAATCCTGCAGGGATGGATTGTCTTGAGGTTTGTCAAGCTGAGAGCATCACACAGTGCACAAATGGGTTTAGTGTTTTCATCTCCTACTCTGAGATCACAGGTATGTGTGGAAACCAGGAGAACGAAGAAATCTCCTCTTATTTTAAGTTTCTATCTATCTCATTTTGCTCCCACATGCCGTCGCTTCCTCATGTATTTTTTGTGATCTTTATCTCTGTGGATACATTGTAATAGGTCAGACTTGGAAAGGGGCCTCTAAATAGAAATCACTAAGCAGGAATTGCATGTAAAGGACCAAGTGTTGGAGGCCTAGTTGCTCATCACCATGCATTGGATATGTTCCATAAGAAAGGAGTTTGAGTGCTTTAGCTTGTCCTCTGGAACATCTCTGTGATAAACAGGTGAAGTTGAATGACTGACAAGTGTTCAAATACTTGTTAAGAAGTTCAGGAAAAAGAGATCAGATTACTTGGTCCTAGACAAAAGGTGGTTATCCAACAGTTCTCTGTAATGTTTTCTTTTCTACAGGGTAGTATGAACGTAGGTTGTGCAAGGCCAAAGATTAGCATAACTTCAGTCAATGGTGGCCTTTGGCTATGCCTGGATGTGTCAGGAAGGGCAGATGTATCTTTGAGAGGTACCTCTCTTAAATGGATATTCTGCATGTTTGAAGGAGAAAAGACAGATGACTTCTCTGAATGACACACAGGCAATCAGTGAGGATCAATGCTGCCTGATTTCAACACTTCCAAGTCAGGCAGTGCAAGACTTGATCTTCTGATTCTGCTGTGTGAATGTTGTAGGTGCAGGGAAGATCATCAGCCAATCCCTCAGAGAGTGCAAATGGTGTAGGACCCATGCTCTTTGGGGCTCCTGAGACAGTCAGCATCCTTGTAGTTAATGAGTATCACTTTTCTGCCACAGGCAAATGGTTTTGATGAGGTTTTCCTGTCTTCAGAAATTTTATGGTGGAGGATTTCATAGCTCCCCTGTAGGTAAATAAGAAGTAAATAAGTTTTGTGGTTTAGGAATGCTATTCCCCAATTTAATGTTCCCACCGAAACACTCCAAACCAATTGCCGCTCATTCATTCCCCTCTCTCTCTCTTCCTTCCCCTGTGGCAGGCTGGGGAGGAGAATTGGAGGCACAAAAGACAAAGATCATGGATGGAGATAAGAACAATTTACTGGAAATAGCAATGAAATAAGAAATTAGCAGTAACTACAACAATATTGATAAGAGAGGGTACAAGAGAGGCAAACAATTCACATGCAAGTGCTCACCACACAGAACATGATGTTACCTGCACTGCTCACTTCATGCTACTCAACTGGAAGGGATCTCTTCCCTTCTGCCTCCTGTGCATGCCATAAGGTGTTATGGAATAACCTCAGAGTCCTGCCCATGCCACTTCTGGCTACTGCAAACGTTAACCATGTCCTGGCTGGAACCAGGACAATAGATAATAGGTAAAAACCCCAGAGTCACATAGTTCTGGGTGACAACCACAGTTTTCATAGAACAGGCACTGGTAAGTGCTGTGGTCATAAAGAAAAATGTGAAAACTGTATTCATCAAGTACTCAAAAACATAGAAAATTAATTCCAGCTCTATTTATTTTCTATCTGATATTTTTAGGCTTGTCCCATGATTTTTCAGGAACCAGAACTGATGGCACAGATTTTATCAATGCCAAGCTAAAGAATTTAGTGCTTTTAGTACTGCTACCAGGCTGAGAGTGTGTCTCACTCCACCTACAGACCTGAGTGTAGCTGCACCTTGGCTACATAGCCCCTTGGACATGCTCTTCGACAGGCTGGTTGAATCACCCAACTGAATGAAGAAGCCAGTTAAGCAGCTGTGACTTTGATTACAAACACAGATCTCAGTGTGATAGTCAAAGATGCCTTTTGAACAGCTAAAGCAAAGTTTCCCATGCTTCAGAATGGTTTTACGGGTCTTCCTTCCAAAGGAGCAACACTTACAATGCAGCCAACTGCAAAAATCCCACCATCCTAGCTGAGAGTCTCACTTTACTTTTCATAGGAATCCATTGTTGTGGCTGACTAAGAGTAAAATGTATACATTTATTTGCAGTGGATGAAGGAATTTCTATCTTTTTTGTAACATCTGTGAATGATTAGCATAGGATTCTGTCTGATTGTTGGATAGGTAGCAAATCCAAGTTGAAACATCTGTGCGTCAGATATGCATTTTTGCTCATCCATCTGCAAAACACATCAGATATGAGATGATTGACTTGAGCTTGATTGGGCTACATAACCAAGCAGTAGGAAAATAGAAACTACATGGCTCAATAAAAGTTATTCCCCCTCAGTCCTCCTTCTTTTCAGCTATAGATTTTTGTTCATCTGTTCCTGTTTTTGCAGTTCTTTTTCTTACATGGTACAGTTATGGTGTTGAATATGAATAGGAGAGTGAAAACCCACATCTCAAAAAGGTGGGAACACAGCTGTTCTGGCAAAAATAACTGTATCTGTGACTGTCATCACCAAAAGCATAAATGAAACATGTCACGAAATCTTCTAGAAACTGCTTTGAGGTCTCAGTGGGAATACTGGAGTGGTATTTGGGCTTGTTTCTGTAACAGAGATTTTAACATTTTTGAGTGTCTTCTCCTTTGGCTTTTAACTCATGTTGTATCAAACACTGTTGTGACTCTAGAGTTTGTAGTTTGAAAATGAAATCCTATTTTCTGTCTACCTATCCCCTGATCGCATTTACTCTGGTCACCACAATTCCTCACTGCTTCCTATTCCTACTCCCCACTTCCTAGCACCATGTGTACATGCAGTTGTTGCAATCTTCATCAGAAATACTCTTGCTCTTCTTTATTGACCTCTTGAAGAACAGACATGCATGATGATGATTAAGAAGACTCTTGGGGTTAGTTTTTTAATGTGGTGTGCAAGGCGATGCAGCCTTGTTTATGACTGCACATCTGCCACAGGAACCACAGTATCAGTCCTACAAAATCAGTCTGGACCTGGCGTTTATCTCTGCCAGCCCTTCCAGCAATTAGTGAAGGGTTCAGCCATTATCACTTAAGTATCTGGTCCCCAAACACTGCCGGAGAGGAGAAAATGGAAATCTGTCTCACTCACTCCTATATTGTATCATCGGGGGAAGGGACAGAAGGATGCTGCTGTGAGGTTTTCAGGCAGATGTGATCACCCAGACATGATGCAGGCAGCAGAGTTGGAAAGTGACATCTTTATACAAACATCTTTCTGATTCTAACTGCTGTTGATGTGCCCACATCCTCTGCTGAGATCATGTCATGCTCTAGTTTTCTATGCCGCTCTGAAAGAAATGGGCATGGAGTCTTTCAGCACAGGCAGTACTGGTAAAGCCCTGTTTCTGAGACAGAGAGATGAAGGTTTGCTTTAGCAGCCTTGTGGGACTCTGTGGCCATTATAGCTGACAGAGAGGATCTGCCACACAATTTAAAATCAGAGCATCAGCCTGTTAAATGATCTTCCCTCTGCAACTCAAGGGTAACTTGTTAGCACAGTAGTTCAAACTTCCCAGTATGACTGTGATGTCTGGGTGAGTGCTTTGTGGGCTGCCTTTTAATCCTGATTGGAGCAGAGCAGTCATTCAGCATCTGGCTGGTTTAGCAAATGAATTCCCTCTTCTACAGGCATACACTGTGTGAGATTACAGATGTCTATACAAGAAAGGAAACCTTCTCATCAAAGGCTGTGGCTCAGGTAAGAATGCATGGGCTGTTTTACTGTATCATGCCAACTGGAGGAAAGGTCTTTCTGCATTAAAAAAACCCCAAAACCAAAACAGCAGAAAAACACAAAAGGGGAAAAAAAGGTGTGGATCTCATTAATGTGTATAAATGGTTCAAGGAAGAGTGCAAACATGTTGGAGCTAATTTTTTTTCAGTGATGCTGAGTAATCGGACCAGAGATGATGGGCACAAATTGAAACACAGGAAGTTCCCTCTCATCAGCAGAAAACAGTTTTTTACTGTGAGGGTGACCAAGCCTTGGCACAGATTGGCCAGAGGTGGTGGAATTCTTGAAGATACTCAAAAACTGTCTGGATACAGTCCTGGGCAACTGGCTCTAAGTGTCTTTGTTGGACCATGGGGGTGATTTTGTGACAGTGAGTGAGGGTATCTCTTCACACCAGCCTGATGCGACCATGCTCTTCACCCAGACACTGGGAGCAGAGTCCACCAGCTCAGTGGCACACAGCAGTGAAATGTCTTAGCCATGGTATTCTGTTAGTAGCAGTGCTTACTCTTGTGCAGCTTCTCTCTTGCAGGCAAACAAGCACATTAACAACTACCCACATTTCACTACCACAGAAAAACCAGGCCCTGGAAATTTCATATGGGGTCATTTAGATCTAAGACAGCTCCAGAGGCCAATGCACTGGGTAATACCAGTTGCAGCATGAGGTAGTTATGCAAGTCTCTCCTAGAGAGTAAATGAAGCAATGCATTCCAGCTTTTTCTCTTAGGAAAACTCAGTGATGCCTTCCTTTTCCTTCTGTCCTCTGTGTCTGGGGGTAGTTCTACTGCGAGCTGACACAGGTGAAATTTCTGAAAGCATTCCCAGCTCACATAAATATAATATGCAATATATTTCTATAATTATATAAATATAATAAATTACATAAAAGTAGAAAAGGAACAGAACTGTAAATGTCCCTGGATAATCAGCAAATGAATGACCTGTTCCAATCTACTAAATTTGAAACACAAGCAAAGATTTGGTCAGCTTTGTTTCAGAGCTAAGTAATTAGAAATTTTTGTATAAATTAAATAAAAGGCCAGTGAGAAGGTTTCTCTTCCACTATGTTGGGGAAATGTGCTCCAGATGCTTGCAATCTGTTGGTAATAAACAGCAGTGTGTTGGACTGTATGGATTTTGAAATTATGCTTCTAACTTATCTAAAGAATAAGTAATGATAAAATGTCCAGCACTGGGCTAGTGGAGATAATAAACAGAATATTGTAATCCAGGCCTCAAAAACAGTTTTCGTTGTACTTTGTCTGGGGGAAATTTTCAGAGAACAGACCCCAAACTAGCCCTAATATTGAGTGATTCATTGTTTCAATATACTGGTAGACATAGGGGCAATTTTCCAGTGACTGCCTGGTCTAAATCCTACTCACAGTTTTGAGCATGCAGTGCTGGAAATGAAGAAGAGCAACATTATTGCTGAGATAGTCTGCTGTCTGTGGAAGTCAGCCTTGGCTTTCTGAGAGCTTTTGAGGTCTTTGCCAGCACCAATATTCTTCTTTTGAGGAAGAACGCAGACACTGAGAAAAACAGTGCAAAGCATCTAAAGACATGAAGTTTCTGAAGCTGATACAAAAATGGGTTTGGTCACAGAGCACAGGTTATGTGAGATATCAATGCCATTTCTCAGGGCTCTTCTCACTTGCGATGCCACAGCAGAGTTTGTTTGGGATTGTGGTGCCAGGATCAACCTACCCTGTGCATAATCAGCTATATAGGAAGACTTGACCTCAGATCCTATGTTCTCACTATCATTAGCAGTCTACCTTTAAGAAAACCATGTCCCAGAGTTAGCAGAAGCTTTATGGCTAGAAGACAAGCAAATGTGGACATGGAGAGGTGTGGTGACATCAACTGAAGAAGGGTTCTCTTAGCACTCAGCTGACCACTGCAGCATGGATGTCTCATGTGTCCAGGCGCTTCTGTGGCAATTGAATTCTGCTGAACTCACCTATGCTATTCATGTTTGTGAAGGTGCAGCCACAGTTTTTAGTGAGATAGGAAAATTTTTAATACTATATTTATCACATAGCACCTTTTTTCAGTTAAAAAAATCAGTTCTAAGCTTTTGGTTCTGCTTACACTAGCACTGAGTAATGTTTGTGACAGTGGTGGCTGCCATAGATGTATTGGGGTGCTTGATTACAATGTTTCACCTTACAACACTTTTAATCCTCACTCCGGGTGGCTCCATGACCCTGGCTCCCAAAACAGAGCATGGATCACAGAGACAGGTCCAGAAGCAGCATAGCTTGTTTAGGACAGTGATACATGGACACACTACATAACCTGGTCTCTGTATATGCTGCAGTATGGAGTTGTGCAGTCCTATCAACCTTTGAACTTTGTTATCTCAGCATGACACTACATGTTATAGCATATTCATTCCACCGTCAAGGACCCTAAACCCCTCTAACTTTCAAGCAAACTTGAACACTTGGCTGTCAAACTATATCTCTTAGCTTTTCTGAAAACAGAAACTGTAAAAATATGATGCAATTTCTTTCACAGGGTGTGCCCCATTGGTTAAAGGGACCAGTCCCAAAAGCTGGTTAGACTGTTATGACGCAGCAGGCAGTTTGCAAATACTCATTGCCCCAACTTTTCACTATATGCAACAAAATCCACCTTTGAAAGCCAGAACAGGTGTGTGAGGACAGGTGGGAAGGCAAATTTATTGTGAAAATCCTTCTGGAGACCAGAGGCTGCTTGCAGGTGTCAAGCATTGTCTTAAAATTAGAAGACAAAGGGCAAACCCATACTAAATCTCCATCCCTTCATTTTGAATTTTCTTCAAGGGCATCAGAGAGAGCAGTTGCATGGAAATCTGCTGGAGTCTGACATGAAACTGACCTCTGGGTAGGTGCTGAGGAGGGAAAAGGGTGAATTAAAACAAGATGAATTTGAATTGCAGGCAAGAAGTGACAAGGTGTAATTGTGTCTCTAGGAGTAATGGGAAGAATGCTAGGAAGTGAGGTCTAAATTATCTGATTTTCTCCACTGGGGTTTAGCCAAGAATTTAACATCCTTGTTGCTTAGAAGTTCCGTGGTGCTTCTAGTACCTGCAAGGGCCACACACTGCTGCTGTCTCACACAAATGGGTCAAATGGCCACTTCTGAACAAATGTCATGAGTCAACACTGGCACAAGCTCGAAAGAAAAACAGTGAGCCCTCCAGTCCTTACTGAGAGTCTCTCTGTAATTATAGGTGCCTGGGGCATGCTTCATGAGGAAGTGCAATCTCCTCCTTTCGTTTAGGGTTACAGCCTGAAGGCCATTTTTAGAACTGACAGGGAGCATGTCCTGTGCCAGCACAGGAAGAACATGTCCTGGTGTCTCAATGTGCTCTCCACTATAGGTATATTAGTTGCTCCTAATAAGCTACTCAGCATTGAAACCAGAGTGGTGGCACTGCTCTCCTGCCAAGACACTGGCGTCACCCTCTGTGCCCTATCTGTCACCCTCAATAAGAGGTCTATCCACTTCAAGTGATGATGACTTTTAGAAGTGGCTATCTTAGATGGAAAGACTGACTTGATAGAAGCATATTGTAAGGAAAACCCCTTCCATACATAACTGATGCCCCAGTATTCACTTCTGTTTAGTTAGTCTGGAGATAAACCCTACTAGTGCATAGTCACTTCAGGGGGCCCCACATGGCCAGCCTGGGACTGGAAGTGATTTTGCTGNAATTCACAAGCCCTGCCAGACCTGAGCTAGCATTCTGGCAGCATTGCCAGGCACGATGGAGAAGCAGGAGGTTAGGAAAAAAAAATCCTTACTAGCAGAGTGCAAACAGGCAGAAAATTTCTCCTTTTCCAGACAGGTCCAAGAAAGCAATCTTGTAGGCGATGCAGAAGATAACAAGACAGTGCAAAGACTGGAGGTGCAGCAGATGCAGCAATGCTACTGAACTGATGTGCAGAGTGGTCAGGGGTAAAAGAGATGGTGAACAAAGCCATGCTCTACCACCACAGGTTTTTTGGCATACAGAATGAGTATGTTGTGCTCTTTTCCCTTTCCTCACCAGGAACTAAATTCACATCCAGGCAAAAGCCATATACAGATTGGAGTAGGAAACCGCCTAAGCTGGTGCCCTATTATAGCATGTATATGGCTTTTAGAGGCACAGCTTTGCAGAAATGAAAATGTTGTTCAAAGTTATTCCCAGTCAAACATTTGGAGAAATGATACAAGTTCTTCCTGCCCTCACTTCCTCCTCTATCTGCTCTTTTGACTTAATAGTGATCAGGATATATCCTACAAAACTTGGTATTCATCCAAAATATTTTATTAAACTTTCAGACAGTAGGAGACGGTATCATCTTTGATGCCATTTAATGCCCCAAGTCTTTCTCTTTAGAACATAGTCTCTCTGTTGTTCACATTAGAACTTTTTCTGTTCATTTCAGTTGCATGAATGTCACTCCATCTCATTGCTGCACCTGTCCAGAGACAGCCTGACACATCTAGATAGTGATCATTCTTGCTTTGTTGTCATATTGCTCAACAATAGAAATAGGCAAAATGAAGAAGAAAGCAGAGGAAAGAAACATTCTCTAACTGGATTTAAAATGCTCTTTGTAACTTTTCTTAATCACCAATACTGAAATGTCTGGCATTTATAAATCAGTCAAATGGGACCAGGAATTTAGAGTTCAGGAAAAAACAGTACCTCCCTTATTCCTTCTACTAGAACTGGTCAAGATTGTTTCCTGTCCTGAATCTAGCTGCTTTTATTTGAGCATATGGCACTTCTGACTTCTGCGCAGAGCTATGAGAGCTGACTTGCTGTGGCACTGAATGCTTGGTACCAGTCTGCATGCTTTGTGTGGAGTCTAGATATTGCCTTGCTATTGGGCTGTGATGTTGCCACATAGTGTCTAAGATATTGGGGCACCTAGTGAGGCCTGAAGCCTGCTAAAGTGGCTTGAATCTCACAAAGATGAAAAACGGGGAAGAGACCACCCTAGGAAAAGTATGGTCCTGTGCTTCAGGATGCATCCACAGAAATCATGCTGCTATCTTTGCGTCAGAATGTCAGGAGAAGGGACAAAGAACGATATATCCCAAATCATTTTATCTGCAGAGAAAGAAGACTGGAGTCAATGTTGAAATGTTAAAATCCCCCTCAGTATGTTGTGTAGATCCCATCTGTGCATAGGTAAGCACTTGGGCTGCAATGCTGTGCAGTCTGAGTCAGGAAAGTAGCTCTAACCCTTTGTATGCAGTTTCAAGAAAGCAGAAGTCTGTGCATGGGCTTCTATTACTGGTATAAACTAAACCCTTGGCCTGGGGAGAACAAAAATGTAGCAGCTAGCTTGACTGCTTCTCAAGTATGGAGATGAAGAGACCTGGGAGATTCAAAGAAGTCCTGCTTTGGATCTCTCATTTGCTGACTATGGGACAAGTGTGCCTATCTCTGAAGGAAGCCTAAATGAGGTCCACAGGCCCTTCTGCTTCTGTTTTGTATTTTAGACTTTTCCATCCAGAATTTGACCATGAAATGTCAAAAGTCATTCTAGAAAATGTCTCTGAAGTTTAAAAAATGAAGCTTTGGTTTAAAATAGTTGCAGATAGTCATGGCAACTAGATAGGAGTCCTATCCAACACTGAAAGGCAAATAAACAGGGTGAAGTAGCTTTATTGCATGGGCCTGGGGTCCAGTTAAGAATGGGCTGGCTTTCTGGTGTTTTGGTACAGATGGCTCAGTACCAGGTCTTTAATGTTCACATGGTTATTCTTGGGAAAGAACTGTCTCCTCAGGAACTTCCCTCCTAAATGTTTTTACATGTATTCAGTATTAAATGCATCAAGCAATGCGGGGTTCCACTTCCTCTGAGTGTTCTGGTTTCAGTTTATTTTCTGCACAACAGAGTGTTTGACTAGCTCTCAACTTCAAGTGGAGATCTCTTTCAACTGTATTACTGTCCACCTACTTCAAGTTAAGAATGCTTCCGAGAACCTTCCTGGTCTGGACTTAGAACATGCTCCTTCTGCTTTCATGTCCCTGGCAACTCACTCACTTGAAAGACACCACAATGCTGAAAAAATTTGTTTTATGTCATCATAGTGGGTGCAGAGTAGGTAATTTGGCCTGTATTTGTGGCACTTCTTTAACATAGGATTTAGGGAGTAATCCTGTGGTCACTGAAATTCTGGACAGAGCTGTTAGTGGAGAGAGTGCAAATCAGATACAGACTGGCTAAGAAAGTTACACATTTCCAGCAGAAATGGACATGGTGCCTGATAAAGGTTGGGCACTCTTTCAGCTCCTCAAGTTCACCTGTTTGGCAAAGGTATGTGCAAGAGCCATGACTAAAGATAGTTATTAGCCCATTCTCCTTACTCCAAAAGGCTATTTCAGCAAATAAATTCAGCGTTAAAAATTGTCAAGCTAGACCTGTGCTATTTCTTGGAACAAGTAGAAAGCACATTTATTGTCTCTTTTCAATTTTTTTCTTTTTTTTTTAAGTTCAGATGAAGACGTGTAGGCATTTTGCTCAATATTTAGTGGAGAGAAGGAAAATTCCCAGTTGAGAGAAAGCAAAGCAAGTTCTAGCTGAAAGAAAATTACTCATGAAAATACAGCTAGAATAGAAACTTAATTTCAGCTCTGCTACACTGATGGGCTGAAAAGAAAGAAGAATCTTTGCAGTCAAGTAAAGGATAATTGCTGACAGAATCACATACAGCTATGTGGTCTCTTGAGAGGGCTCAAGGCTAATCCAGAACTGGATGGAATATTTTCAATATGCCATTGCTTTAATTTTCCTGGGATATTTTGCAGTTAGTGAAGCAAACTGACTATGTAAATCTTCACAAGATCTAGGCTTTACATGCCTTGAGGCAGGGATGCCATTTGCTGTGCCAGTCTGTATAGCAAATAACCCAGCAGGATCACCAGTGGCTTTATGTCATGCAGGCACACATTCAAGTGCTTCTCAGAAGTCAGGTCTAAATGGGCTAGCAAATACACGGCAGTTCTGTAGCGCCACAAATGCCTCATCTGACCTTCAACACTCCAAAGAAAAATTCTGCCCCACTGAAATTGGTATCAAAACTACAAAAAAAATACCCCAAAATTGTTTCCCTTGTGATGGAGCTTCACTCCCACAACACACTCTGTGGCTCTGTTACTGCCTTAGTGCAGGAAGACGTTCACCAGGTTTTTATCTAATTTTACAACAGAAACAAAATAAAAAAAACCAAAAAAGCACCTTGCACGCTGTTAGATTAATGTTACCTACACTGTGTCTTCCACTCTGACATCTTTGCTAATATTTTTTTCATAGTTAGAAAAACAGAAGAAAATAAATGCTTTGTCTTGGAAAATTCCTCCTATCTCTGTGGAAATCCTTAATTACATCTGCTAAAAAACCATGATGGCTTTTCTTCTCTAAAGACATCCTCAATAAAATTATGTGAATTTAATGAATAAGCTGAATTCAGTGCATATCTACATGTTTTAGATTTCCTTTGGCTGTTCCACAGCAAAGTTGTCCTGATATTTCCTGAAAGATGTCAGAAATATACCTGTGTAAAATAAAGGTTTTGCAAATTTTAGAGCCCTTCTGAGAGGCAGCTGCTTCTCCAGTGGATGCTTCTCTCCATAGGACCAGGATTCACTGGGGTTTCAAGGATTGATTGCTCCTGTATCTTCCAACCCAGTGAAGGGCTGGAGAAAAAAGAGGGAGAGGGAGAGGGAGAGGGAGAGAAGAGAAGAGAAGGGAAGAGAAGGGAAGAGAAGGGAAGAGAAGAGAGAGGAGAGAGGAGAGAGGAGAGAGGAGAGAGAGGAGAGAGAAGAGAGAAGAGAAGAGAAGAGAAGAGAAGAACTGTTGCATGCCTGCTTTTCAATGCCTAAGCATCTGTTTTTCTGTCAGTGAGGTTGAGGGCCTTGTATAGGCTGGAAGTGGGGCTACAGTTCCCACAGACAGATGGACTAGCCTTCAGTGACATGTATTTCCCTTCCAGTCCTGCAGAGCTTACTGTGCTTACTGTCCAGCATGTGATTTCATGACACAGATGACACAGCCATGCTCAATGCAGAGAAGCCCTAGAACATCAGGTGAGACGTGAGCCATGGCCTGATCAGGATGGAACATTCCTTTCGGAGAAAATCTGTTAATTAAACTCAGACTACTGGAGCTTCACCGTGGAGCTGTGGTCTGTTTCTGTTTTTCCAGTTGCAGTATGATGACAATGCATCTCAGTCACCCCTTTAAAATACTTCAAGATAAACAGTCATTTCTATCTGCATGAGATATAAGGTCCCTATTACTGAATTTAATAAAATTATGCATTAATCATATTTATTTTTACAATTCTTTGCATCTTTTCCTCCTAACATTATGAATGAATAGCTGAATAGTTCACACCATTTCTACTATTTTGTTAGCACTTTATCATCATATTTTAAACAGCTTGGGTTTTGATTGCACTCATAAAGAATACTTTCAGATTGGGGAAGGTGGTTTGTTAGCTGTCCTTCAACTCCTTCCAGCCTGGCTTCAAATGATCCTCTCCTTTATTTCTAAAGTGCTGGGGCCTAGCACAATTGAGAACTCCCTGTTATAGTCATGTACTTTCTCTTCACCTCCTTTCAATGTCTAAAACATTTATTTTTGTTTAGCTTTCTGTCTCCATTCAAATTGAGATTAGTATTATTAAGATGGATTTGGAGAACAGAATTCCACTCTTTACTCTTTATTTTTGGCTTTTGACTAACTATGCTTGATAATTACATGTAACCACTTCAATTTGTAATATATTCCCCATATTTCCCTTCCAGCTGACCTAACTCTTTCATACAGTAACATACTACAAAGTTCACTAACGCTTTTTTATTTAGAGGCATAATTGGGACTCTGTGTTCCTGAATCTCTGAAGTCCACATCAATCCTTCTAAGCAAACTTCCTTTCAAATGCAGATAGAGTACTTTTTCTCAACTTCATGAAGAAAGCCCCCTTGCCTCCTTTATTATCTGTTTTATGATACCTGTTCCATAATTTTAAATGGTGAGAAATCCTCATGCTTAATTTTCAGAGTGTTTAGAATCTATGTTAAATTCAAACCCAGCCAAATTATGTTCAAGAGTGGGTGAATCACAGCTGACCTGTCTGTTAACGGACCATAAATATAATTCTGCCCTGAAGACTGTGCAAATCTCTTTTGTGGCAGCTTCTTCTATCCAAAGTTCACTGAGTTTGGCCGTGTGACGTGGCTTTCTTTCCCACTGCAGTTACGTAACAAAGGCACATGCACAATCTGGAGTCCCTCAGGCGTGTGTGCACTGTGCCATGTGCACACAGGGATGCATGCCATCTAAGTTAGCATATGCGGGAGTTTTGGATTGTGATCCTCTGCAGATCTGCCAGCAGTAACACCCACTTGAGGAGACTTGCGCCTCTGACAGCCTCTCAGCCATTTCTATATAACTACTCTTACGGCCTGGGAAACTGACTGAAGTTAAGCACCATCTGATTTTTAAAAAAAATAAAAAAAGCGCGCACCTCTTTTTACACAGAGCCCACATTACATTACTTCTTGACCCCACCCATAGGCACACCGAAAGCATAGGATGTGAGTGTAAGCAACTGCCTGTGCATGACAGATGCTTAAACTCTGCTGCTGTAAGAGACACAGCTCCTTCAGTTACCTCGAATTAACTACCAGACAACTCAGGCCACAGATTGTGTTCTAAGGCCCTGATTAAGAAAAGCATTTAAGTGCATTCCTCAGTTTACCCTTTCTCTGCAATGTACATAAGCATATGGCCAAAGTCCTATTGAAATAATTTCACAAGAAACTGGGATAAACAAATACTGGTCATTGTAGAGACAGAAATTTATTAAATAAAAATGTTGGATTTATCCCTTCTGTTTCTGATAATAGAACTGGGTCTAGCTTTCTACTGAAATGTTGCAGTGAAAGTCAGAATAACTTTGGAAGTCTCCTTAAAACATTCCCTTTGTCCTTCCTTTTTCCCTATTTTCCATTAGAAATTCACTACAAAGAATGCATTCCCCCCAATTCAAAAATAAGGCCAAGCAGCATGTTAACCTGCAATGCCTGTATGCCTGCAAGCTGTGTTTCAGAAAGTGTTTTTTGCTACTTTAGAATCAAGAGCAAACCAAATGGCCACACAGAACGTACCTAATTGGTCAGGCAGCACATCTCTCTGCCAAGAACATTTTTTTCTTATTCCCTATAGATTGATCTAGGTATTGTATGAATGCTATCTGGCTTCCATGCCAAGAAATGCATAGGACAAAATATGGGTCTGGCTTACTGCATTCCAGGGCAAAGAAAATGTTCTTGTTGTTTTACACCTGGCTGCTAAGAGTGATGTTTGGAAAAGCTTCTTAACTGTCTGTGACTGGTGGGCAAACTCATTATTTGAACACCCAGTGTTGAATCAGGGTTGATTTTTTTTGAGAGGATGATGAAAAAACACTTCTAGCTCTGACTGGTATAGAAACTCCTGGATCACTGGCAAAATGCCGGTAGTATTTTTCCTTGCTGGAAAAAAAAAAAATTAAAATAGTTAGGGATTGTAACTATTATATATTGTGTAAACGCCATACTCTTACTCAGGTAATGGTTTTTGTTCTAAATGGTTAGCATGACCTAACAAAAGGAAATGCATTTCATATATTACCACTATTATTCTCCTTATTGAAATCCACAGTATTCAGAATTATAGTAATGTACATAACAGAAGGCAAAATAATGAAGGGTTTTGGTTTTGCCTGCCTTCTTTCTGGAAAGAGTTGCTTACCACCAAAAAACTAGGCAAAAGTAGAGCATGGCACCTTTTCTTTCTTTGAGTTTGTGTGAAGTTTGTCATTTGCTCTGAACCAGAATTTAACCTTGGGGACAGATATCTGGGCCTCTGAGATTGAAAAAGATGTGTTTAAAAGGAAGAATATGGGAAAGCCAAAGAACCAATGGCTGTCTGAGCCAGCAAATAGCCTGAAACGCTTGGTCTGCAGCTTGTCTGTTGGTTTGTGTATTGCATTTTCACACACACAGCTTCAGAAGGAATGATCCACATTATAAAGAAATTACCGTGGTCTTTTAAGACCATCTTTGTTCATTCTGTGTACCCAGCCCAAGAGTAGCTCAGGACCACTAGCAATTAAAAAAGAATAAAATCCAGAGGCAACCTCATTCATCCCCACAGGACAGTGGGCATAATTATGACTACTCAGGTAGAAAGGGTAAAAATACTATTAGTGAATAGCATATACCACAAATATATATAATATATACAGTATATTTTATATATATTATTATAATAGTATGTATTACTATTACATATTATATTTAAAGATATATATACACCAATGCCAAGAAAAGATGGAGAAATACATGTGCAGAAAGGTCTGTTTAAAAAGCAACACCTTATTAATCTACTTAAATAGCTGGTGTTGGCTCATAGAGTGGCATAACCCTTTCCCTTTCATTTGACTTCTATAGTCTTTTTATTTAAGGCTTCAACAGATTTTGGTGTTTGGAAATACTGAATTAAAATATCTGGGGACAATACAGAAGTGAGTGTTCCATACAATAGCACCATACACCTTAGGGAGCCACAGAGTGTTAGTGTTCTAACTTTAAAGGTTTACTTAGCTTAAACCTTAAAAGTGCTAAGTTTTGGTATATGTGAATTAATTATACATGCCATAAAAAAATTACCAGGAAGATCCTATTGAATATTTTGAAAGCTGCGAAAGTTCATTCTTTTAATTCACACTGGACTAAAAACTGCATTTTTGGCTTTTCTCAATATTTTTAAGACTGTGCTTAATAGCAAGACGTACTTCTGGGAGGATTTAAAGACCAGTCTCCTCTGCAAGAACAGCTGAATTTCACTACTTGAAGTGGCAATAATTTTTACTGTCTTTTTGATCATAAAAGGATCACACTTAGAGAATGGTGCTAATAATGCCAAGGTGACTGGTTCAGTCCTTGTAAGGGCCATTCACTTAAGAGCCGGACTTGATGATCCTTGTGTGTCCCTTCCAACTGAGAATATTCTGTGATTCTGTGAACGCTTCTTGTGCAAAGCACCCTGGACACACAATTTTTGAACAGCCGCCCCTGAAACGAGTCAGAATAGTTCAAGCCAACGAAGAGGCTCGCGAACAATCACATTCCCGTTTGTATTCACTGCAGGAGAGCTACAGGATGGGCAGGGACCGGCGGGCAGGGCTGGGGCGATGCGCTCCCTTCGGGCAGGGGCTAGGCGGGTGTGCTGAGGGTTGCGGAGCGGGGGGCGNGGCCAAATTTAAAACAAGACAAAAGAAGGAAAACGGGAGGTGTGGAAGCAGGAAAAGGTTGTGGTCGGGGTGGGGAAGAACATAAAGCGAAGGGGGACGCGGTGCACAGGCTGTGCGCAGCGCGGGGATGGTGCGCCCCGGCGGGCTGTGCCCTCCTCCTCCTCC
>VWZF01001125.1:295820-360108 GCA_013396755.1 Sclerurus mexicanus
CAAGAAGGCCAGTGGCATCCTGGCCTGTATCAGGAACAGTGTGACCAGCAGGATGAGGGAAGTGATCCTTCCCCTGTACTCAGCACTGGTGAGGCCACACCTTGAGTTTTGTGTCCAGTTCTGGGCCCCTCGGTTTAGGAAAGATGTTGAGGTGCCGGAACAGGTCCAGAGAAGAGCAACAAGGCTTGGTAAATGAATTTGAACATAAGTTCTATGAGGAGAGGCTGAGGGAGCTGGAGTTGTTTAGCCTGGAAAAGAGGAGGCTGAGGGGAGGCCTCATCACACTCTACAACTCCCCGTAGCCAGATGGGGTTGGTCTCTTCTCCCAGGCAACTATCAATAAGACAAGAGAGGATGGTCTTAAGCTCTCTCAGGGGAGGTTTAGGTTGGATATGAGGAAGAAATTCTTTACAGAGAGAGCGATCAGGCATTGGAATGGCCTGCCCAGGGAAGTAGTGGATTCTTCGTCCCTGGAGGTTTTTACGTTGAGACTGGACATAGCACTTAGGGCCATGGTCTAGCAATGACAGTGGTAGTGGATCAAGGGTTGGACTTGATGATCTCAGAGGTCTTTTCCAACCTGGCTGATTCTATAATTCTATTATCTTGATCTATTCATGAACCTTTTTGTTATGCTCTGGAAACTGAAATACCTCGAGCCATACAGCCCAGCTCTCTTAAGCCTCCAGGACACCGCTTTGACTGTAGTTTATGTTGGTTTTAAAGCACCCTTTTTTTATGTAACAGCTGTGTTAAAGAATTCTACTTAAGGAAAATTGGGTTGTAGCACCTTCATCTACTGCATTCTCTCAGGCAAGTGAGGGACTGCCAGTGGTAGTGGATGGTGCAATGCTTAACAAGCCTCAGCACTGCTCCTGTGCTATCTCACAGCCACCTAGAGCACTGTTAACAGCTTCCCTTTTATGGTATTGGAGGAAATTATGTCCTTGTTTTTCCCTCTCTGAAGCTGCACTGAAACATGTGAGAGCTCCAGGAGGTGGGCAGGAACACGAGAGTGCTCAAAAGTACAGCAAGGGAAGACAGACCTGCTGAGGCACACCAAGGACTTTTCCCCATCCCCTCTTGCACAAAGCAGTAGCAGTCTGTTTGCAGGGGTCTGGCACGGATGCAGAGCAGTGCTGGGACTCCAATCTCTGCCTTCTGAAGAAAAAGGAGATGCCAAAGGAGTAAGAGGTGTTAGCATGTCCTGAGCAGAGTGAGGGAGAGTGAGCTTTGTGACCTCTCCTTGTACCATCCCTTGGTGATGATACCGAACTGACTCTGCCCAGAAACTGACTCTGCAGGGTCCAGGGAAATTTCCCATCAGTGGTGGAAAACTAGGGGTTCTCTGTCCTCTCATGCTCACTCCCAGCTATTCTGAGAAGGCAGATCTGAATGGTGCTTGGGGTGATTTCTCAGCTGTTGACATGGAAGTGCCAGCAAGACTGCCCAGCTGCTCTGTTTTGTAATGTCTCAGTCTTGAGGACTGTGTGAAAACTTTTGTTAGGTCTCAGACTGCTTTTTTCTGCTTGTGCTACAGATTCTTTAAAGGAAGACTTTAATCTGTGCCTGATGGACTGTGTGATTTCTTCAGTGGTACCAGTAGTAGCTGGCAGTATTACTCTGCTTTCAGTATCTGATTATGAAAGTGAGAGGGCTATGCAGAGCAGTAAAAGAGTGTAATGCCAAAAGCCTTTCTAGCTAGTCTCTGTGTGGTACTCCAGAGCAGCACTGATGATCCCTGTTAAAGTCTAGTACCATTCATCTGGGCTTGAGCCTTCTGGGTGGGTTTATTGAGGAGCTGAATTGAAGTTTTAAACTGGCTGGTGACAGCTTGTTCCTTACAATTCCTTGCAGTTTTGGCTGTTCTTGTGCACTCCTAGATACACAATCAGACTTGTGTGAAGAGAAGGAATGTTGACCTCTTAACCTCATGCCTGTCCTAGGTGCCTCTTCTGTCTTTACGTTTTCAGTAGATAGAAAACAGCACTTCTGGTCCTTCCTCGTTGCTGGCTGACCACTACTTTCAGTGCATTGCCCTTCACAGTGGTGTGTCTTTCCATTTTTCCTTTTTAACTAATGACAGGGTGAACCCTGTCTTGTTTTCCCTCCTGTTTTACTTTGCATATTCATCTTCTTGTATTCTTCCCAGGTCTATGCCAGACTTGTATTCACCTGTTACTCTGTACCTTCATTACCTCTTGATACTCCTGAAGTTTGTTCTCCCTTCTTCCCATGGCCTTCAGAAGACCGTGATTTGTAACGGTTTGTAATTCCGGTGTGTGTTCCAGGATTGTCCTATAGGATATAAAATGGTAGTGTGGTGTTACTAGGGCCCAAAGCATCCTTTGGACATTCTACAGAAGAGTCTGAAGAGCCCTTTGGAACATATTTGGTGTGGACAGTGCTGTCAGACATATGGTACGCTTCTTGGGACTGTCGTGTGTAGCACCAGGAGTTAGACTTCGATGGTCCCCATGGATCTCTTTCAACTCAGAATATTCTGTGATTCTGTGAGTCATGCTCGTAAGCTGGACTGGTGGTTGCACTTTTCTGAAGTGCTGCCTGATCTGTGACCTGGGTTTGATATAGAGAGCTGCTGGAGAAGGTTGTCTGGGATGAGCCATTGCAGAGCAGTCTTTAAGATTAACCTTTCTGACCCTGGGTCTTTAGTGTCAGAAATTTATAGGCAATGTGCTTCAAATAAATTCCTCCAGGCAGCCTGTTCTGCCTTTGGCAGTCAGGAGGGATTGTTAGATCAGCACACGTGCACAGTTAGCCTCAGTGCTGAGGTTAGAGTTATCTGCTGGCTCAAGGCTGACCAGATGTTTGAGTGCATCTGGAAGGCTGTTCTCTTACTTAGACATGCAAAGGCTACCCCTTCCTGTCTGTGCAGACAGTAACTGTTTGTGTCCATTGCTTCAATAAGTACTGCTGCACCAGTGGGGGGCATGCTGTGGGTGATGAAGGTTGTACCTGCTGCTGGTGTAAACTGAGCTGGAAGGATCCAAGCAGGATCCATTTCGTCCCAGCTCTCTTCTGTCTTATGGGAAACCACAGACCTGTACTGAGGTATTCCTGGTGATGCTGTGAGGTGCATTTTTCAGCAGAACAAACTTAAATCTGATTCTGACTTCCAGGTGACTGTGGTTTTGGAGAGATTTTAAAAACTAATTTAAAGAAAGAAGCTTTTTCCTTCACTGTGTTTAAAAGTGTGATACCTTGGAACCACAGGCCAAGTTTGGCCTACAGAATTTTCCCCCTTATTTTCCAAGGTATTGCATGTCCTTCTCCATTTCCTGAGAAAGACAACTGGCTTGTGAAGAGTTTGACTGTGTGTCTGCCTGCCATGTGCTCCATCCCTGTAAAACTATTTCTACCTGCTCCAGTAAGTCTGCCTGCCAGCTGTGTTTTGTGTTACTCATTTTCTTGATGTCTTGTGTCATGGTTTAACCTCAGCTGGCAACCAAGTACCATGCAGCTGTGCACTGAGTCCCTTCTCCATGGGATGGGGGAGAGCACTGGAAAGATAAAAGTGGGAAAACTCTTGCATTGTGATAAAGATATTTTAATAGGTAAAGCAAAAGCCCCACACACAAGCAAAGCAAATAAAGGAATTCATTCACCACTTCCCAGGGAAAGGCAGGTATACAGCCATCTCCAGGAAGGCTGGGCACTATCATGGGTAACAGTTACTTGGGAAGACAAACCCCATCACTCTCAATGTCCCCACTTACTTATTCTTTCCCCTGCTCTTTGTGCTGAGCATGATGCCAGATGGTATGGAATATCACTTTTGTCAGTTGGGGTCCTGGCTGTATCCCCTCCCAATTTCTTGTGCACCCTCAGTGTCCTCACGGGTAGAGTCTTATGACAGGTGGAAAAGGCCTTGATGCTATGTAAGCCCTGCTCAGCAGTAACAGAAGCATCTCTATATTATCAACACTGTTTTCAGCACAAATCCAAAACATAGCCTTATAGTAGACCTTGTGAAGTAAATTAACTCTACCCCAACCAAAACCAGCACATCCAAAGCGGAAAGTTCTCCCAAGATGCTGTACTACCTTTTGACTAAGTGTCGCAACAGTTTCTTTGATGAAAGGTGCCTTGCTGTGCTGAGATAAACGTGGTAGAAACCCTGCTGTCCTGCTCTGCTTCAGCAAAGTGATGCCACCTTTTGACTCAATAAAAGCTAGAAGTTGGATAAGCATCCTGCCTGGAGCATGGTGTGCTAGGGCTGTACTCTGCTGCTGGTTTTGGTAGACACCCAGGTGATGTATCAGGTGGTGTTACTCACAAGAAGACTTGGTGTTACCTTTCAGGAGGAGAAAGTCACAGCCCATCTTTTTGTGTTTTTATTTAAGGAAAATTGAATTTTGTCCTCAAGACCTGAGAAAAAGGATGGTCAAAGAGAACTCTGTGTAAGCAAAGTCACTTTAGGAAAAGTCCATGCTGACGAGCTGGCTGAGCCAGATGACCTGTTGGCTTGGCACCATGTTTTCCGTCAGCCGTGCAGTGGCCTGGTGTAAATGTATGTACTTACTCATCTGTGTCTCCCTCTCTCCCAGCAAAATGAGCTGAACTCCTTTCTGTGGACCATCAAGAGAGATCCCCCATCTTATTTCTTTGGCACCATCCATGTCCCGTACACACGTGTCTGGGATTCCATCCCAGAGAACTCAAAGAAAGCCTTTCAGCAAAGCCACATTGTGTACTTTGAGCTGGACCTCACTGACCCCTACACCATCTCAGCTCTCACCAGCTGCCAACTTCTGCCACAAGGGGAGAACCTCCAGGATGTGCTGCCCCGTGACATCTACAGCCGGCTGAAGCGGCACCTGGAGTATGTCAAGCTCATGATGCCATCCTGGATGACCCCAGACCAGCGGGGCAAAGGGCTGTATGCAGACTACCTCTTCAATGCCATTGCTGGCAACTGGGAGCGGAAGAGGCCAGTCTGGGTGATGCTGATGGTGAACTCTCTGACAGAGGTAGACATCAAGTCACGGGGCGTGCCTGTCCTGGATCTATACCTGGCCCAGGAAGCGGAGAGGCTGCGGAAGCAAACGGGTGCTGTGGAGAAAGTAGAAGAGCAGTGCCACCCGCTCAATGGGCTGAACTTCTCCCAGGTGAGGCAGAGTGATGTGCAGGCTGCCAGGCTGGCTGCTCAGGTGGATATTGCAGCAGTAAGAGCGTGGGCTGGGGTGTGGGGTAAGTGCTTTCTACCCAGAAACTCACTTGCTCCTTGCAGCCTGTGTCTTTGCCTATGTCCTTAGGAGAGTTTGCTAGCATAGGAGTTCAGGTCAGATAGTAAATTCATTTAGGCCTGGCCTGGGGAGACCCCTGTTCTCTTCCTTGGGCATGCTCCACCCTAAGAAACTACTGGACCTTTGGATGTATGCTCTCTGACCTTGACTGGGCTGCCCTGCAGGAGCTCCAGACAGGCTGGGGCTCAGTTTTTGTAACAGCAAGTTAAAAAGAGAGATGTGGTCACCTGGGGAAAGCACGGGTGCTGTGAGTAGTACTGAGAAGTAAGTGCTGGTTGTAAAAGTATCACAGTGGATTTCTTCTGAGTTTGTTCAGGCAGTAGAGTTAATTATGTGTTTAATGTAAACTGAACAAAGATTTTGAAATAGGCTCTTTGAAAATTATTTTTTTTAGTATTGTGCTGCTCTCTGGGCACCTCCAGTATTCGATTGCTTCTGTGACTGCCTTTCAAGCGAGTGAACACACAGGCATGACTTAGAAACTTCTGTTGGGGAAAGTGGGGAACATAAAGCTATAAGGAATAACCTATTTCTGTGAAAGAAATATAGTAGAATTCATAGAATGCCTTGTGTTGGAAGGGACCTTAAAGATAACAAATTCCATCCCCTCTGCCAGAGGCAGGAAAACCTTTCACTAGATCAGGTTGCTCAGACCCCTGTCCAACCTGGCCTTCAGCACTACCAGGGATGGAATATCCACAGTTTCTTAGGGCAACCTGTGCCAGTGCCTTACTCTCACAGTGAAGGATTTCTTCCTAATATTTAATCTAAACCTACTCTGAGCTTAAAGCCATTCCCCTTTGTTCTGTCACTACATGGCCTTGTAAAAAGTACCTTTCCATCTTTGTTGTATGTTCCCTTCATGTAGTGAAAAGTGCATTTAGAGCTCACCCTGAAGCCTTCCCTGGTCCAGGTTGAACAATCCCAGTTCTCTTAGCCTTTCCTTAGATTTGCTCCATCCATCTAATCCATCCCTCTGGACTTGCTCCAGGAGGTCCAGGTCCTTCTTGTGCTGAGGACCCTAGAGCTGGATGCAGCACTCCAAGTGGGGTCTCACCAGAGTGGAATAGAGGGGCAGAATCCCCTCCCTTCCCCTGCTGGCCACGCTGCTTTTGATGCAGCCCAGGATACAAGTGGCATTCTGGGCTGCAAGTGCACTGTGTTGGGTCATGTCCAGCCTCTCATCCACCAGAACCCCCAAGTCCTTCTTGGCAGGACTGCTCTTGATCTGTTCATCCCCCAGCCTGTATTGACATTGGGGGTTGCCCTGGCCCTGGTGCAGCATCTTGCGCTTGGTCTTTCTAAACCTCATGAGATTCCCCTAGGCCTACTTCTCAAGGTTGTCCGGGTCTCTCTGGATGCCATCTAGGGGGATGGGGTTTTTTTCTACAGCAGTCACAGAGAATTTATTTACTTGGCAGAGAAGCAAGTTTAGTGTTTTCAGTTTGTCTCTACATATGGTTTGCTCTTTCCTTCACATACAATATAATTGTAGTACCTGGTGAGGAGGACTCTCAAACCACTTCCAAACAATATAGTTATTAGGTAGGTTTCTCTTTTGATCCACGCTACTGAACAAGGCCTTGTTGGTGTGAGCATGTTATTGCAGGTGAAGGTCTGAAACAGTTTATTGTTGTCTTCCTGCGCTGCACAATGCTCAGTAACTCCGAAGTCCAGACAAACCCGAGCCAGCAACTTCCTTTTTCTCTTTGTGAACAGAGAACAGTAAAAATGAAGAAAAATATCCATGCATACAAGAGCCAACACTGCCTGTCATGGGGCTCTTTTTCTTTCACTATTTATACCACTTTTCTCTTTATCTTTTGTTTTATAAGTCTCTCGTTTTACCTGCCAAATCTCTCTGTTCTTGCTCAACTCAAGCTGGCTGCCCACATTGCCAAGTCATAAAAGTATCATTTCTGTACAGTGCGCAATGATGTGTACACAATTTGTGAAATACTTTACTGCCTTCTCAATCTGTTGTTCTAAATTCTATGCAGCTTTAGGGAATATGGAAAGATTAGTCTGTCTGCATGCCAGGGCCATAATGTTTATTTTTCCTCTTTCATGCTGTTTCTATCCTAGTTTGTCTTAAAGACTTGTTCTACCACCCCACCTTCTTTCATGGGTAGTGCCTTTCTTGTTGCAATACCTTGTAAGGGTGCAGGTCTCGTTCCTAGCAGCATCTGGGCTTTTAGAAGCTAAAAGGCTTTGTAGCTATATACAATCTGCCACTGCTGACTTCCAGCACTGGAGTCAGTCCCTCAGACCTCCCAACTGTTCCTTTCAAGTTATGCACGTGCTTACATGTTTGTTGTTTTGGAAGTATTTAGTGTTCCAGCCTAAAACCCATATAGCTTTTTTGTTGGCTTCATCTGTAGTGTCATGAACATCAGTTTAGTATTGGCCCAGAAAACGAGCAGACATTGGCCTGTACTGTGCCATGCAGTTACTTTGGTATACTAAGGTGGGGTCCAGGCTGTATTTCTCACAAACTGGGTTAAGCTTGAACACAAAATCTGGATTTATGTCTACCCTCTGTGTAGACTAATGGTTAAGTGTGTAAACACTGTTCAGCCATCACCACTTCCTAGCCAGATCCCCACTGGTTTGGCTTCTCCAGCATGGGGACACTTGGTGGAAGATTGTACCTGTTATCTGTTATTGATTTAAGAATTATCTCCCCCTGTGACTTTCCTGTGGCCAGACCTTGCCACAGCACTCTTCCTGCCTGAGCATCTGAATACATCACTACATCTTCAAAAGTAGTCTTCAAAATTGCTTGGGTGGCAGTAGGAAGCAGGAAGCCACTAAGGTCTGACTGCTCATGAAATTCTGGCTCCAAGTCTGGGACTGAGCACTTGAAAGTCTTGTCATTTTCATGTTTCAGCCAGTTCCTTACAGTTTGTTGCAGATAGATGATGAAGCAAAGTTTTCTACATTGATCATTTTGTGTTAATTAGGACATAATTTGTTCATGTTTCTAGTCAAAGAGCAATATTTGCAAGCAACAAAGCCCTGAGAAATTCTTGCTTTCCTCTAGAGGGTTCCCAGCTCTTCCAAGTTCTGGACCACTAACATGACTGTGAGAGCTGTAAGACTCCTGCTCAGCAAATGTGACCCTTCTGATGTAACAGCAACATCATTTTTCCTGCTTAATCACCTACTTGGGTGAAAGGGCCACCCTTGATGACCAGTCATAAAATTATTATTTAGGAACAGTCTACATTTGTGGGGAAAGTAGAAAGCAGAGACACTACTGTCTTGTTACATGTGTTACATGGTTTGTTGGTTGATTTGGTTTCACCCCTCCTCACTTTTAAGGAAGATAGAAGTGATGGCTTGAAATTAGGTGCAAAAAATACCAATATAAAATTGGAAAGATTTGTGCTAGTCTTCTCATTTCAAATAAAGGGATTTTTTGCTATATTTAGTTGGTCAATTATAATGTTTGCCCTTAGTTTCTGGGATGATGAGGCCAGATCTGGCAGTGATTCAATTCACAAGATCTTGGTTCAGAATCGTCTTTGACAATGGCAGTAATGGATAATTTTAGAGAAAGAAAAAGCAAGGAGAGGTACATGGTGCGAGATCTGCAAGGAGTAGTTCAGATCAAAATTTGGAGCAAAGTGAAGAGCAGTTGTTTGATGAAAGAGCTGACAGAGGAGCAGAGCATTTCATTGCTAAACAAGTTGGACGGGACACTGCTTGTAGTAACCTGATTGCATCTTCTGCCCTGAGGGTGTAACTTCAAGTTGTATTTTTCAGGAACAGCCCTGCCTCCTCAGATGATGGGAACATCAGGGTTTTCTGCACATAAACTGGAGGTGGAACAACTGAATTGATCCCATTTGCATCTTTGGCTGCTGGAGTCTGTGACCTACATTTGTTTTTGTTTTCAGTTTTTGTGTAGACATACCTGCAGCCTCCACGTCTAGACATCAGGGATGGGGAATGGGCTGACTGGTGGGAACCAAAATAACTAAGGCTTCACATTTCTATTGTCATAATTAGTTTAATTAATATCATTAACTTACTGAGGATTTCAGGGTTCTTCCCTCAATGAGAGTAAAAGTGGAATTCAGTTGCTGATCTGCTGTCTCTGCCTTCAGAAGTGTGGAGAGTTTGTTTCAAACAGCCTGAACTCTGTGGTAGGGCTTTAAAATCCCAAACAGTAACTTTGTTGAGACATGGGTTGGTACTGGTCACATGTACCAATATAAGCTCCTTGCATTTTTAATCTATATGCCTATCAACTAGCTGGATTTTCCCATTAAAAATGCCCTTTGCTCAGCATATTAACAGCAGAAACAGAAGATATCATATGGCTTTGTGTCTCCTTGCTGCTCCCACAGATGGCTTCTTGCCTGGTGCTGGCTCCCAGTGGTACAATGTGAGCATGCCAATACACTTTCCTTTTTACTCAGTTATGGAGGGCTGGGCCATGAGTTGTATGCAGTGCTCTGAGGGCACTTGTTACTAGGTTATCCTGCTGTTCTAGGACAGGTCAGCATTAGACTTGTAGACTGGCAGACACACTGTGTGACACTTGAGATCCTCTAGCTTTGGATGAGAGCACTGTTGCTGCAGAGGAGCATAGCCCTGACAGGCTGAAGGGTCCTGGGCATCAGCAGCCACTCAAGGTAGAAGTTTGGGCTGAATGCTTTTTGGCGCAGCTCAACCAACACTAAGGTGTGTGGAGCAGGAAGGGGGCGTGGGCTTGGTTTATTCACCTGGGTAGGTAGTTGGGTGCCTCTGTGCTAAGCTTTGAGCTGCACATTCTCAGGTCTTGATGCAGAATTACAGTGCTTTGATACCGTGGCTCTGTCTGATAGTTGATCCCAAGGGCTCACTACTTGTTGCCTGTTACAGAACTCAACGTGTGGAACTGTAGCTGCCAGCTTTTGCCTTGGACAATGAGGCTGAAACTGTTCTAGACACCCTAAAGGCACATGCCTGCAGACTTGTAGAAGATAATTTCCTCTCTGACCTAAGAACTGGACTGCACTCTTGTTACACTTCTGTCCAGTACCGGTCAGATGGTTCCTTTTTGGCCCAGATTGAATTGCAAGGTCCATGTGAATGCAAGTTGGCTCCTGCATCCTGGCTGATAGCACTTCTGTCCCATAGCAGTGGTTCTAAAGACTAATTTTTAGCTTTCATTAAAAAATCCAGACAAAATTCAGACAGAAAACACAGCTCAGCTTTAGCTTTCAGCTATTTGATTTTGTGAGGGTTTGTATTCCACCAGAGAGCCTCTGCTATCAGCTTTCTTTACCTGCAACTGTAATCAGTTTGTCCTTTAATGTTCTATTTGTTGCATTTTTGCCAGTGGGGCATATGTGTTAACTGTTCCCTTAGCTCTTGTCAGGCCTAGCAGCATCTGTCTTGTGTCATGGCTGTTGTGAGTGTGCTTGGTGCAGCGGTATTGTTACTGTCCTCATCTTTCCTTTTTATGCATCTATTGGCTGTGGTTCTTTCAAGCATGCATTACAGTGACTAGTGCTTTATCTGCTCTAATGCAGAAGTAGAACAGCAGGAACAAGTCTTCATTGTTTTTTGATAACAGAGAAAAGATTGAGTTCCTCTGTAAAATTCTCACCAGGCAGCAGGCTTAGCAGGTACATACACACAAGATATCATCCATTTCCAGCATGACTGGATGAAAGATGCTAGGTGTGTGAACAGTTTTAAAAGTATTAGGCAGACCACAGAATCACAGAATATGCTGAGTTGGAAGGGATCCACAAGAGTCATAGAGTCCAACTCTCTCTCTGCACAGGACCATCCCCATGAGTCACACCATGTGCTTGAGAGCATTATCCAAATGCTTCTTGAACTCTGTCAGGCTTGGTGCTGTGACCCCTTCTCTTGGGAGCCTATTCCAGTGCCAGCCACCCTCTGGGTGAAGAACCTTTTTCTATGATCCAACCTCCCCTGACACAGCTTCAGGCAATTTCTTCGAGTCCTGTCACTGGTCACCACAGAGAAGAGATNCTCCTTTCAGTTTTGTGTTGTCTGCAAACTTGTTTAGTATCCCTTCCAGTCCAAGTCATTTATTAAGATGTTGAAGAGCGCAGGGCCTAAGATGGAGCCCTGTGGAACCCCACTAGTGACAGGTCACCCCTCTGATTTTACTCTATTCACTATTATCCTCTCTGCTTGACCTGTAAGCCAATTGCTTACCCACCACATGATGTGTGCTGGACAGTTTGTCCAGAAGGATCCTGTGAGAGGCAGTATTGAAACCTTTGCTGAAATCCAAGATTACATCAACTGGCTTCCCTTGATCAACTAGGTGGATTCCTTTGTCATAAAAGGAAGTCAGGTTTGATAAATAGGACTTTCCTCTCATGAAGCTGTGCTGGCTGTGACCAATGACTGCATTGTCTTTCAGGTCTTTTTCAGTACCTCCCAGAATAATCTTCTCTGTAAATTTACTGGGCATGAAGTGGAACTGACAGGCCTGTAGTTTCTGCGGTCCTGCTTCTGGCATTTCTTGAAAATTGGGACACCGTTTGCCAGCTTCCCATTAGCTGGGACCTCTCTGGATTCCCAAGACCACTCAAAAATAACTGAGAGATATTTTGCAGTGACATCAGCTAGATCTTTGGGGATTCTGGGATGAATCAGACTCCATAGATTTCTAGGGATCCAGCTGGAGCTGCAGATGCCACACAGTTTCAGAGTTGACTGGGAGTTGATCATTCTCACAGTCTTGGTCCTCCAGCTCAGGGCACCAAGACCCTCTTGGTCATCATCCATGTTGAAGACAGAGGCAAAGAAAGCATTAAACACCTCTGCTTTGTCCCTATTTGTGACGTGACCACCCACATCCTGTAATGGGCCAACGATATTTGTGTACTGCCTATTGCCATTAAAATATCTGAAAAAACCCCTCTCTTTAATGTCTCCCACAGTTCTGGCCACCTNTCCAGCCAATTTCTGGCAAGTTGGATTCCCCCATAAGGACAAGGGCAGTTTATTTGGAAGTGTCCCTTAGCTCCTCAAATTCATCAGTGTCATTGTCCTGGTTGGGAGGTCTATAGAAGACTCCCACAATGACATTCACATTATTTGTTTGCCCTTTTATTCTCATCCAGAGGCTCTCAACTGTGCCATTGCCAGCTGTGAGCTCCATACATTCCAACCCTTCTATTACACTCAGTGTCACCCCTTTGCCTCTTCTGCCCTGTTTGTCCCTCGTGAAGTGCCTAGAACTGTCCAACAGGGCACTTCAGTCACAGGCCTCATCCCACCAGGTTTCACTTATGTCAGTGATGTCGAATCTCCGGGACTGGGATAAAGCTTTGAGTTCCTCTTGTTTGTTCCTCATGCTGCATGTGTTGCTGTAGGAACATTTCAGGTGTGGTACATGGTAGCCAACACCTCATGAAGCAGATTGAGGGATCCCATTTAGTGGTCTCCCCTAAAGTTCTGGCATACCATCCCATCTCTGNGTCTTCCCTAAAGTTTTGGCACACCATCCTATCTCTGATCACTGGATTGCCTGGTTTTGTCCCTTCCAAGCTACTTTAAAGCTTTGCCAGCAAGCCCCAATATCTTCCTGTGCTAGAACTCTTTTTCTCCTCCGAGGAAGGTACATCCCATCAGGTGTCAGTAAGACCAGGTGTTGAGTAGATTGCCTCATTGTCAAAAATCCCAAGATTTTCCTGATTACACCAGCCTCAGAGTCACTCACTGACCTGATGGATCCACCTGTTCCTATCAATATTATTCCTTGTGACCAGAAGGATTGAGGAAATTACTACCTGTGCTCCTGATCCCTCTACCAATCGTCCCAGGGCCCCAAAGTCTCCTTTGATTGTCCTTGGACTTCTCTTTGTTATTTCGTTGCTACCAGTTTGAACAACTAATAGTGGACAGTAATCAGAGTGCCTTATTAAACTGGAGGGTTTTCCAGTAGTGTCCCTTACCAGAGCCCCTGGGAGACAGCAGACTTCCCTGTGAGTTGGGTCCAGTCTGTATATCAGGCCTTCCATCCCCCTAGATGGGAATCTCCTGTTACAATTACCCTTTTTTTCCTGATAACAGTGGAGGTCTTGATGCAGGGGACAGACCAAAGATCTACCACTGCCCCAGAAGGATCTTTGTCCATCCCATCAGTTGTCTCACCTTCTAGTTCCAGAGCCTCATACCTCTTAGAGAAGGTACCAGTCCTACCTGTCAAATTTTGAGAAGGAGGAACCTTCCTCCTGGTACATGCAGTGCCACTTCCAGCCTTCATCTTTAACAGATCCTTGATTGACAGTCCATTTACTAATTTGATCGGTCCTTTGACCCCTGCAGGATTCTGAGTCCACCTGCTTCTCCAGTTCAGTGGAGGTTCAAAACAGTCTTGAGGCTGTAGTGTTTCTGAAAATAATCTGACTCTCTCTTGCCTGTTTGCCCAAATACTATGAAGCCTGTTCACTTCTTCCTGTAGCTCCTTTACCTGGTGACACAGCTCTTCAGTCACAGCAGACCTGCATAATAACTGTACGTTGGCTCCAGTCTCATGAAGAGACATCAGGCCCTCCTGGCAACCTGTGACCTGGAGAGCTGCATCTTCTGTCAGTAGGTCTGTCTGTCTGGAGGCCTCTGACAGGGCTGATTCAGTGAGTCCTGCAGTTCTAAGGGATTGAGCTCTACAGCGTGTCAGCGCCATAACTGAGGAAGCTTAAACTAATATGCTGATTTAACTGGGGCTGAAGGGATCTCTTTGCTCTGCCTTATGAGCTGCTGAGTCTGTTTGCTGCCTCTATTGGCTGCTTCAGGATGGTCAGGAGCCCTTCCTGCTCGCCCTGCCTGTGTGAACCACCATGCCCCACTCCTGTTCACTGCACTCCCTGGAGCTGTCTAAATGTCCCTCAGTCTCTCCCAGCATCACCCCCTCCTCACCTGATTGGCTGCCAAGGGGCTGCTGAACTCAAACCCAAAATTTCTTTATGGATTACTTATAATTTATCACTATGGCCCACTCTTCTCCTGTCCCCAGAACAGTACCATGTGAGAAAAAGTATTTATTCCTATTTTAGGATTATCAGGCTGCCAAACCTCAAATTAACTGGGTTTGCAACTGGGCATCAAGGCTGGCTGATTTTGGTGCAAATAAGTAGGTACTACAAGATGCTACTTGATTTAGACAGTAAGCGTTATCCCGTTCTCTCCAAAGTAAAAGATGGGGTGCTGACTGCCTTTGCTAAATATGTCTGGTGGTGAGGTATCATCACACTGGTCACTTGAAATAGCTGTAGGGAGATACCCCCCTGAGACATGTGGCTTATGGGGAGAGCATCGTGCCTTGTCGCTGCCTTGAGGGCACTCTATGTGTGGTTAGCCACCTTTACCTTTCAAAAGGGACACTTGCTGTCTGACTGCGATGTCACACAGAATGAGCCATCCTGCCCCCACCAAGGACATGAGTTTCATTGTGTACACCACTTGGCTGAGTGGAGAGCCTGCATAAACCTGTTTTCACTTTTGCTTGAGACAAGTCAGCACAGGATGGTATCACTACAGTGATGGCTTTTCATTTCCATCATTTTTTGGCATTTTGAAGAGCTTCCTGCAAGCTCAGAGAAAATGTTTGAGTGTCTTATGGGAAGTTGTTATATAAATAACACAAGATGTGCTGGACTAGCAGGAGAGCTGCAGCCCTGCCATGATATTCTGGTGGATGTATCCCAGCACAGGGTGCTGTTGAGGACCCTGCTACTGAGGCAACTGTCCTCTGATTCATTGCAGGCCAAATTTTCAATTGTGTCAAGTAAAAGCTTTACCTTTGCTAGGGGTACTGGATTAACTGCTTAAAGATTGTAACTGCTGAGAAAATTTGAACTTTCATCATCTAGACACTGTCCGAAACATCTTCCTGCTTCTGTTACCTGAAAACCTTTGAGTGCTGGCTCCTGCATACACTTGAAGAAACAGGGTGAAAAGCAGGTTTTAGTATTGCTTTGGACTTCTGTTTGTTTTGCAGAGGGAAGCTGGCCAGATCACTCAGGTTCCCAAAATCCACTGGTCTCTTTCCACATTTTTACTGCTCTGTCCTCTGATGGGCAGGTAAGTTACATCAGAATCCAGTGGTAAAGAAGGCTAAAGCAGATTAGCTTTCCATGGTTGCAAAGGATCAGCACCATGTTCACTCTCCCAGGTCTTTTACTAGACATCTCACTCAGGGCTATGCAGCTTTGAGAACACTGTGGTTACTAGTCTGCTTGGCCAGGGCTGTCTCAGCAGGAAAGACACATCGTTAGCCAGTGCAGGACAGACTGAGGTTTGCTGCTGTTTGACCTGTTTTGAAGCTCTTCCCTTATTCTGGCTAAAACAGCCCATTCTGCTGGGAACGTGTAGCAGTTTGTGGCATCTGTGAGACCCCAATGCCTATAGTCATGCAGGAACTTCCCCTGACTCCCATGTATGCCTGGGGAAATTCCTGCCCTTGGAGTTTCAGAGTATCCCCCTAAGTGCAAACATACCAAATTCCTCTGTAACATTTTGAGAGAAGAACTGAAATCCTCTCACTGTTGGTATGTCTGGTAAAATTCTCTCTGGGAATTTTTAGGGCTGAAATTTCTGTACTCAAGCAGTTGCAGATATCCCTAGGTGAGTTATATCTGTAGTCTGCTTGACACCATAGTGGGTACCTGGTAGACAGGTAATGTAGCTTTCCGTCTTGCATTGGGCATGCGTTTCCAGTTTCACAGGAGCTTACACAAAGGCTTGACCCTGCAAAATGCAGGCATATCAGGAGTAGCTTGGAGCTTCTAATGCAGTCATTTCTGCTGAAGCAAGTCATAGTGTGTAGCTCAAGTCTGACCTCCTGAACAGTCTCCACTGCTCAGCCAGTGTACAGTAAGTTGTTAGGCTAGGGTAACTTGATCACAAGTTTCATCCCTGTGTAAATTTATAAAGCCTGTTTATAAAGATAAATGGGCTATTGTCACAGCTGGAGTCCCATGGGATGAACTGCATTTTTGGAATGCTTAACACTAAAGTGGCTACAGCCAATTTTTCTAGGAAAGGGAAAATGGAGAGAGATGAGAGGGTGACACCACATACATTTTTCTTGGTTTTGAAGCTGTTAGTAAGCCAAAAGAAGAAGACATGGAGAGCTCAAGGTTGCAGCTGATTAGTAGCAATGCAGGGGTTGGAAGCACCTGTTAACAGTATTGCACAGTGCCTGGGTGAGGATCTCCTCAACACTTTACCAGAGGAGAACAAGAGAAAGATTATAGTTCCATTTAGATATGTGAGGTGTGTTTGTGCAGCACTGGAAGAAACCTATTCAGCTAAAACATATAGGTGAGTAACACTCTGTCTAGAAAGTATCACTGCTGTCTTGGAATAATGCAGTTTGTGGGCTCATTCAGGTTAATGAAAAATGGATTAATCACTGAACTGAAAAGGATGTTTGCTTACGTACAAGTAATCATGAATGAACTTTCTTTTTATGTGGAAAGAGATTATATAGTCCCAACTGATAGTATGTATGATTGGTGCTTTAAGGGGGTTCAATTTTCTGAAACAGAAAAGAATTATAGGCCAAATAAAGTAGGAGGGAGAACTTAAGCACAAAAAATGTAAATGATAATTGAGAGTTGTCCAAGAATCCTACATTAGGTCCCTAAGAAGCAACAATTCTGCATTTGCAAAGATGAATTTTTTAGTTAAAAAAAAAGCTGGTTTGGTTAACAAAGGAGATGAAAACAGCAAAACCCTCAAAATGCAATGAATGGAAAAATGGAAGCAATATGGACAAGCAATCTGCAAGGAAAGGTAGACAGTTCTTGGGAGAACTGAAGGCTACCAATGAAGAGCTTTTAGGCAGCAAGTTTGAACAATAAAGAGGGATTCTTTAAATGTTTCAGGGATTCCTGAAACCTTAGCAGTGGTATAGGCTCAATACTGAACAGGGTTGCAAAATTGTTATTTGTGAAAAGCAGGGGCAGAAATAATAGCAAGTATTTCATGGTGTTTGGAAAGGAGAAGACTCTGTAACTGTAGCCTGGTTGGAAGAAAATATTTTCTGCTTTGGTGACAAATCACTTCCAGTAATTAGGAAAAATGTTAAATGTCATTGTTTTAAAGTGTAAAACACAATGGTTAACTTACAGTCCATAATTTTTAGACTAAGCCAAGAAGCTCTTTGAAACATTAATGCAGACACTTGAAAAAATTCAGGGGAGTGAAAAATCCCCTACTGTAGCAGCATTATTCTCGGACAATGAGGGAATAGCCTGCCAGGCTACTCAAACTTCAGTTTGGTCAGAGCACAAAAAGGATGATAAGCTCTGCAGCTAGTGAAGAACTGAGAGAAGGCACGATGATGCTAGCCGGTTTTCCTTGAATGGATAACTGGCATTGTCAGAAACTTCTTCATATGAATATGATTTTTGGTAATGAAAGTCATTGTGTTGACATAATTATACATAGATTTAAAGGCTTCTGAATTTGTTCCTGGCAATACTCTCATATAGGAGCACACAGTAGACAAAATCTAAGTGGCTTATTTTAAGTAGTCCTGGGAGTTTGTGCATTCTTATTGAAAAGGCTGTAGATGGAGGGTCATCCTCCACTAGCGAGGAAGGAAGCTAGAAGATGCTTATAAAGAGATACTGAAGGTACCTGCTCCTGGCCCTGCATTACCCAGTGAGTTTGTCAGAGACACAGATACTACATAATTGTTGGCACAGACTTGGAGATCCTGCAGATGAGGGGAAGCTAAACAACAATTCAGTTGTGGGAGCAGAGCTGAGTTGCCTGAGAAGCAGGGTTCGTCTAGTGCTCTGCAATGCAAGATTGTAGGTCTAGGAGCAAAGCATGGAGGTCAAGCTAGCAAGACTGGAGGCCTTGTCTGGAATATATTGATGATGCCATGGGCTTGGAAGTTTACTAACATGACTGCCAAGCCCAGTAGTTCAGATCAGAAAGAGGGTCCCTTAGTTGTTATTTTTAGGCTAGTCCAGTTTGACATTAAAAGCTAAAATTTCCAACTGGCCAAGGGAGTACTTGGAGCTCATTACCACTATTGCAAATCTGCTTCCAAAATGTTATTGTGATGTCACTGATAAAGAAAGCCCTGTGGATAGGTGGGGATGTCTCTTTTGTCCTCCCCATGTTCAGTGAGGATTGGAAACCCAGCCAAATACATTGCCTTGCCCAGGGAATTTTCTGACATGTAGTGTTTCGAGGCCATTATGGTGAAGATCTGTCTTGAATGTATCTGGTCCCTGTCATGGTGGATTAGGGAAGGTTGGTCATCTTGACCAATTGACCATGGCTGCTGGAAAGTAATGTTTTAGTAACTTCAGAGATCATGGGCTCACGGGGGAAGTCCTCAAGGAAAGGCATGGTTTCATTTTCCAGTTATCATGTGTGGTTGTGCACATGCAGTAGCTAAACAGACATCTAAAATTTAGATGAATTAGGGATTGTGTTACTACGATACAGGAGTAGTAGTGTAGGAGAAACAGGTGTTTCTACATACCGTTGTCTTTAAGAGATGTGTGCTTATCCTTAATTGATGCTTCTAGGTATCTTCTACCAGCAATGCCTTTCTGGAAGGAACCATCCTACAGGCTCTTTGCTGAGGTCAGTGCTGTTGACTGTGATTTGGAAGGGAGCATGCAGGACTGTAAGCTGCCTTAAAGTAAGTTCTCGGGCAATGTGGTGGAGTGATGGTGGTGACTCAGTGGTATTTACTTAGTTGTGATCTCATGTGCTGCTTGCTTTTGTGTTTTTGCTCTTAAGACAGATGCTGGAGATCTTGTGAGAGACTGTTGGTTCAGTCAAGTCTGTAGAACTGTTGCATGGTGCTGGATCTCACTAAGTAAGGGGGTTTGCCTTGTGATGTAGAGCCAGAGTGGTGGATCCAGAACAAGTACTCCAAGCCAGAATACCCTTAGCTTAGGAAAGACTGTGAAAAAGGAATCCTGCAGCACTTGGGCAGACTTTGGAGAGTCTTCTCTAGCCAGACAGAACATGAATTGCTTCACATCTGTTCTAAATTTTGCAGGGAAACTGTCCTAGCCTATGGTGACATCTTCCTTTTCCTCCTCTGTGACTAGTGATGGTGAAGCTCACAGCCTGGCGAAGAGCTCCCTCTGCATGCAGACCAAGTTGACAAAGGGTGAAGCGGGTAGACCATGACAAATGGAAAGGTACCTACAAATAGTCTTGTCTGAATGAATTTTTTGATAAGTCAGCTGCTATTTCTTGATAGCAGAGCTTGTCTAAACCAGGAAGGGATCTCCTGTGTACATCAGTGGACTTACACTTCAGTTCCTTTAGAAGAAGTGAGAGAAGTCCTAGGAATAAATTCTGATGGTAGATTTCTTTGTACAAGCATGAGGTGCAGGGAGAGTACCTCTGGAAAACATAGCTGTTGTAAACTGATTTTGTGGCTGCTCCTTGGTGCAGGTGGTGGAACTGACCTTCACTTTTTTACCCCACTGTCCACTCTGCTTCCCTCAGATGTGTCTCAGCCAGGGAAAGCACCAATTCCCTATATCAAGCATGTTATATACATTTTTGTAGTGTAACATTGCAGGGTACTAGTTCTGTAGTCACGTACCTTGGTCACACTGGCTTACATCCCAAAATACTCCTACTCATTCCAATGGTCAGTGGTTGCAAATCAGCATTGACTTTATGACTTGATTAGAAATGTACAAGTTTTTCACATTCAACTCTCTCTTTTTAATCTGTGTATGGGTACACATGCATACAGTGCCCAAGATGTTAATGGGGACTGAATGACTGCATTACATGGGCTAGAACCAGCCTGAAGGATCTCAGCTCATTGGAAAACCTGTTGCAAGCACCCCTTCTGTTTCACCGCCTTTTCACATCCATCAGTTTTTCCCTGCTGTCCCTAAAATTACATTCCTCCAGTTTCTGTGGTCAAGAGTTTTAGATGTAGTGTTAAGAGAAACATACAGTGTTCAGTTCTACTTTCCCTTGCCTTGTGTTTTCTTCTCCTTACTCTCTCCTCATCTTAACTTCAGTGTGGTTTAGGGCAAATGTTGCTGGTGATGCAGAAGTTAAATGAAATGTTACTCTGTGCTTAGGTGCTTGTATGCACAGCACCCCAAAAGAATGTGTGCAGCAGCAAAAGGTGAGGAGCAAAAGAATCAGGATTTGAGTTACTCCCAGTTTCTGTTTCTACCCTTCATCCCACATCTAGGGCTTGGTTTTTCAGAAACTCTCAGTCAGGTCTGGCTTGCCTGGCACGTTGTACTGTGATGCTGTGTACAGTCCTGCTGCTGTCACTTTCTTTGCTGCCTCTGGTTCCACAGGAACCAGGACATTCAGACCTATTCCCCTTCAGTATAAGCAGAGTTCTTTTTTCCTTTGTTTCCCCCCCACCCCCCCCCCAAATACTGGGCTCATGCCCTTTTCTGGAGTTAGCAAAAAGGGCAGAGCCAGAATTCCGTTTTAACTGCATTCCTGCCTAGCTCCTTTTTGCTGTTCAGTATCAACACTTAGCCAGAACTTTAGTTTTGTGTTTTGTTGTTTTATTTTTTCCTGGAATACACAGACACATTTATTTGCAGGACAGGTGGACAGGTCTAATACAAACCAGTGGAGTGCTTGAGCACTGACTGTAATCAAGCAAGTACCTTGGCCTCCCACAGAGTTCATGTTTAACAACAACAATAACCATTAAGCAAACTGTCTTGACTGTAGAGTGACAGGCATCAGCTCTGCAAGAGCATCACTACTTGCACCAAGGTGCTTCAGCTCCGTGGTGAAGTGCCACAGGCCTCCTGGAAGTCAGTGTCTGTTGAAGGTTTCCTCTTCCAGCATCACGTGCAAGCACATGTGACATCCGTGCAGACTGGATGCAGATCTTGGGACAGCAGGTCTCCCCACTGTGCACCTGCTCTGAGTGTGTGCACCAGGTGGTGGTCCTGGCAGCCAGGAGATGATCAAGAAGGAAGGCCAGATTCCTGCCAGTCCAGTTGCTACAACCTTATTACACCGAACATGGAAAATACTCTCTGGACAGGACTGCATTCCTGGCTGGATTTGTAAATCTTCATGTTCTGCAGGTTGCACAGCCAGAGGTGCAGGTAGGAGCAGGATAAGGCTTATGTTTCCACTCATTGACAGCCTCTTGTGAAGTAAAAAGGAATGCTCTTTCCTCCAACTGGGAAACAGAGAACAGAGCATAAGCAAGTGAAGTGGGTTCACCAGGGCCTGTGCTGTACATAGACAGTGCCATTTCATGGATGGTTAAAGAGCTTCCCAGGGTCTGCAGTGGTGAGAGCTGCACAGACACCTGTCAACTTCTACCTAGTAGAGGGAGGAAAAAATGCAACTTGTTGTGAGGCTGGGAGCAAGGCAGTTGCCCTGCTGCTGGTAAATGCAGTGCTTCTGTTCAGAACCTTTTTCTTTCCTCTCTTTCTCCTCCTTTTTTCTCCCCCATCATCTATGTCACGCAGAGGTGCAGTACTGCTGAATTAGGAGGAATATCTGCTTTGAAGTTGGAATCTCACACAAAATTGACCAAGATCATCTTCAGCCCCAGCATCTCTGCTTGCAAATGCCTGCCTCTGTGCTGTCAGAGCATAAGTGTGTGCATTGGTACTGCTGGTTTGCTTGCACTCTAGTTTGTTTTCTGTTTCCACTGTTAATCCAGCCTGGCTCCCCTAGAAACTAGTAAATTCAAGGTCTAGCTGCAGGTCATATACTGGAAACCTGGAGACTCACCAGTATATTAGTCTTGACATTACATATTGTAAGTATTGTGTGAGGCTTTCAGACATACTGTAGATAGCTTACTCTGTTTCTAATTGCATATACCCCGCTCAAGGTGTTTTTCCTTCAGCCTCTAGAGGAGAGTAATTGCAGATTAGTTAACTGATAACAGGAACTTTGTCTTGGCCATAGAGGGTTCCAGCAGAGGATTTTACTGATGGGCTTTCATGGCTGAGAGTTAGTACTGTTGGGAAGGCAAGTTTCTGAAAACTGTGCTGCTGTTATTTTTAATGAGGGCAGAAACTGCACTTGCCTCAGACTGATTTAAGTGGTCTTTCCTTATCTCTGCTATGACTTCTAATAGGTGTGATGGGGAAATTTAAGGTACTATCTTGGAGCTAAGACTCACAGCAATGAAAATCTGGTAAAGTCTCTAGTTCTTAGATAGCAGTGACTGAAGCCAATCCATTTCTCAGCTTTAGCTCCTACCAGGAAGATGATCTTATTTTCAGTCATGTGCCATCTTATTTAGGAGTGGCAGAATCATGGTAGGAGGCAACTCTGTCCCAGCATGAGTCAAACAGCAAAGAGATTGCTGGTTTAGGCTTCAAAACTGCACAGCATGAGCAGTCATGGGAAAATGGTCTGTGAAATGGTTGGTGCAGAAGTAGAGAAGGCTGAAATCAAATTTCTCAAGGACAGAGACTGCTAAGTCTGAGAGGTATTGCAGTCATTGAGTAAGTGACAGAGAGTGCAGGGGAAAATAGCACAGCAGACCAGCTGCTAGTTCTGGCATCAGTACTTTCACCTCCACTACTCCAAGCTATGCCAGTGGCAGGCACTTAGCATGTCCTGTAGAGATCTGGTTGGTCTTAAGTGTTTACATTTCATGCATATCTGCTCATACTCTTTTTATCTGATATTCAAGCAATGGGTAACCTTGCAGAATTTGGGTCTGAGGCTTTTCAAGGTGGCTAGTCTTGTCTTACACCAGGCTCTGCCACTGAGAGTTAAAAAACCTATGCTTTGCTTCATGTGGCAAATGGAGTGGCAGCTAAACAAAGCAGTGCGTAACTGCAGAATTACAGAGCCAGAGTTCATGAGATAGGTGCTTGATGTTCTCCATCACTTTTCATATATTGCTTAAGGTTTTACATGTCCAGGTCTTTTGAGGACCCCCATGGAGAGTCTCACAACTTGTCCTGGCAAAACAGTGAGAACATCAGATGACTTTCCCAGCCAAAGAATCCCTGTGCTGATTTGTAGTTAGGCGGGGCTTTGTAGACTCAATGTACTGAGAGAGGGGTGTGTTGGGAAGAAGCAGACAGGTTGTGGTGTTGAGAGACAGGGATGTGGCATACAGGAGTAACTAATACAGGGATAGCCCACTGTGGTTTCTGTTTGAATGCAAGTTTATAATGCTGTACATCAAGCTGTCTGGAGAAGTGTGCCAAAGATTGCCTAGTACTGCATTAGTAATTCTTAGTGGTGTAGCCTATGATGAGAGTACTCTTACTGTGTGGTTGACAAAAGTATTTATGTTTTCATTTTTTTGCTCAAACAACTGGTCCATCTGTTGCAAATTTGCAGCCTGCTACTTGGTAGACTACTGAATTTAATTGCAGTTCAGTGCTCCCTCTAATCAGATGTTGCAACGGACACCCCAGGTATGTTTTGTAGATCAGTTCCCCTCTCTTGGGCTAGCAGTGTTTACAACTGATAATTGTGCAACAGGACAATTTTTTCTCCCTTAAATTCTTTCCAGTGAGCAATGAAGCATGAAATTCATGGACACAGACTGAACATAGCAGTTGCCACTCTCCCAGCTCAGCCTGACTCATTAATGGCAGCTTTGCATTCACTGATTAACTAAGAATCATGATTCTAGGTTGCCACTCCCAAATCTAGGGATTGGATTACTCAGAAAACATAGACAATATACGTCAATGGCGTATAAACCAGAGAAGGGTCTGGTGGTAACAGACACAGCATGGTGAAAAATACATGCAGAAAATTGCAGTCAGGAGCAAGGAAGGAAGAAGAAAAGGTGAGAGGAAGAGCCAGCAGTGTAGTATTTCACTAGGCAGCTGGGGTGCAATGCAGCAGCAGATGAGCTGGTACATCCAGCTAAGGCCTGGCTAGCTTCTTGTTCAGGTGTAGACAGGATGGAAAATTGAACAATGTGCAGTCCCGTAAAGAAGTGAATCAAATTGAAACAAATGCTATTGGATAATTAGCTGACTATAATAGGTTCAGAGGATCAGCATGCTGATATATCCATGTCAGCTGTTCACATGATGTAATATAGGCTGGCCTGGACCCTCTATTGCAGTGTAGAATGTCTTGTAAGTGGCCTACTTGTGCAAAATGAATCTTCTGTTGAAAAGAGAACATAGAGCACTGATGTAGTTGTAGGAATGGGGTATGTGAAGTGGGAGAGAAGGGATCAGATGCTCCAAACACATGCTGTGGGTGTCAGAACACCTGGTTGCATAGTCTCTTCTCCCTTCCCTCTCTCTGTGTTTGTCTCCTCAGAGTGATTAGTTCTGACACAAACCAGAGACTTGCCACCAGATAAAAGTGAAAGGGGGCTAGCCCGAAAGATGTGTACAAGGATGCCCAGTAAAGCTTGCAAGACAAGGTCTAGAGCCGCAGCAGGCTTTGGAGAAGGAGAGCCTTAATTGCAAATGGTGGCTGGCAGCAAGTTTCTACAAACAGGTCCTGTGGTCTGAAGGGGAAGCAGATTCCCGTGGACTTCCCTTGTTCAGGGTGATAAGGTGGTAGTGTGTCCTTCATGTCTTACCTATGCCCTGTGTTGTGGGCCATCTTTGTGGCAGCACTGCAGTTCCTCATTGCTAGTTGTGTAGGCCTTTGACTAGATTTGCTCTGAGGATTTGAGGTGGACTTTTTTCCACCAAAAGTTTTGTAAAAAGGTCAGGGAGTCCTCAATTTGAAAAAAAAAAAAACAATGCATGCTGGTTTACAAGTAAACTGGTGGAAGAAACGAACCTGACTCAAGAGAGATCACAAGTCAGAGTTACAATTTACTTAAAAAGATCACAATAAATACAATGATACAGAGAAAAATTGGTTTTAACCCACAAAAAACTAGATATATAACCCAGCACCCTGGGGCACAAACAGAATGATGTTCGTTAGCTCCTGTGCTCAGCACCACGTGGTCCCCCTGAATGCAAAGCAAAAGGAAAGGAAAACCTGTTGATGAGGATGATGGTCAGTATTACTGAGAGTGGCAGTCACAGTCCTGTTGAGATTCTGGTCCTCCTCTGGATCCAATGAGTGGTACCAGAAGTCCCAGAACCTGAGGATTATATATGCTTAGGTTCAGCTGGAAATGCCCAGTACCTCCCCCAGGGTGGGGAGCTTCACTATAGGTGATTTATTCTGTGGGTCATGGGATATTTCTGGGATCTTTGATGGCCCATTAGCAGATATGACCCCTCAGGCTGGGTGTGAAGGTGCTGATGCCTCCCCAGGGTGGGGGGAGTTATCACAGCTGAATCATTGGTGTGAAGACAGGAACTCTCTCCTATCTCCCAGGGTTCTTTAACACCCAGCTTGTAGCCTGAGGTGTCACATGGACATGGGCAGCTGCTGCCAGTAATCTGTTATTAACAGTTCATCAGAAATGACATAGAGGGTGTAAAATACAGAGTTTTGGTTACACCCACACAGTGATAAACTGGTCCTGGCCGCTGTAACTAGGACACCATGTTAATGTAATCTTGATGATGGTTTGAAAGAGACAATTCCTATGACTGTTATTTGGGTTTGTTTTGGCGTTATTTTTTGGAAAAAGCATTCTTTTCTTTGAAGGATGCTATAAGATGATATGTGAAGGAAAAAGAACCTGGTCTCTGGGCCGAAAAAATTTAGTAGGAGGAGATGGCTTTAATTCCCAGAACCACCACCATCTTTCTTTCTCTACTGTGCCTTCTGTTCCTTGTATAACATCAGGATTAGCAGTGCTGTGCAGAGCTGTCTTGGATATGTTTCAATGAATACACTGTTCCATATACTTGGAAATAGCAGTTGTAAAATAATTCACAGGAACAGAGTGGATGGTAGCATGCTGCTTCTGGTATTGGCTTTCCTAAGCAAATACAGCCTGGCCACATGCTTTAGTCACACTTTAGGTTCTCTTTTAGAGAGGTAGAACTGGGTTGTTACTGCAAAGCAAGCTGAGGAGACACGTGAAGTAATCTGACTGCTTTGAATAAAGATGGATTTAGTCCCCTAAGTCTAGGTTTTTCACACGCAGTAAAGCTCTGCTAATGAAATAGATTTCAAATGCTTTCTTTCAGGAGCTAAGAATGGCTTTTTGGCAAAAAGTAGATAGCATGCGTTAGGATTACAACAGATGTGTTTTTGTGGATGGATACAAAATCTATTCTGTAAGCAACAGACAAATAATTACCTAAGAGAAAAGGAAATACCAGAATAGAATTGCTTTGCATACTGTCTTCACTGTTCTGTTAATAAGTCTCAGCCTCAGGTGATGCTGCTCTTGTTTTTCATGTTTCCTATTTTAAAAAATATTTTACTCTTAAAGGATTTGCTGAAGGTGGTTTTGTTAATTTATGTTGGCTTAATTTTAGCACAGATTTCATTAAAATTGACAGTGGCCCATCACTGCAGAGCTCCAGCTGTTGCTGAGTGTTTTGTTTTTTGCATTTTAATAGATCTCTGTTCCTCTAGCAGGAATTAGATTGTCATGTTTGAGAAGATTATATTCTAAAACATAATTACTTTAGAGGATGGTGTTGCACCAAAGTGACTCTACGTACTTCTTTGGAGGGAAGGATAGGGGATGTCTCAGGATTTCTTTATTTTCAGGGCTCTAGTGAGTGTAAATTGAATTATTTTGGAGACTGGAACAGTATTTCACACTTCTGTCATCAAAGGGCATGTTAGAAAACAGCAGGAGGGTAAGTCCCTTTAGACTGGGGGAGAGGGGCTGTTGGCAGATGCTGCTATGTGGCCTGAACCTAATGTTCTTGAGCGCTTTGTCTCTTCAGTGCTTTGTCTCATGGTTAAATGAGTTATACTGTTCAGGCCTATGGGTCATGTTGATGGGTTTATGTTCAGTGCAGGGAGCAATCTACTATTTCTTACAGGCTTCTTGCACTGTGAAGGCAGAACACACCCTTTGCTCCTGGATGTGATATTTGCCAGATAAGTAAGTATGTATTGGCTGAAGCAGATTTTGGAAAGTATGAAGTGAAGAGCAGGTCTTACTAGTCTCAATGGTATTTGGACTCCTACATCCCTTGTCTGCATCTTAAAATCTTTGCTCATTGGGACTGTATGGGATAGACCGAAATCTGTATAGTACTAGGTATTTGAAGGAGCTATTTAAAGCACCCTGTTGCTTTTCAGTGATACAGTTTGTTAGTGGATGTCACGTCTGAATCTTCTCACAGCCACTTTGCCTGTGTTGTGACAACCCCATCATCAGTGTCACTGCAGAAGGAGCTGTGAACAAGTGAGTTTTCCAGCTGTTAGTGCAATGTAACAGCTGAGAGTTGAGAAGACTCTTTACTTCTTGTTGGTTTGCCTCTGCTCTCAGCTGTGCTGCTGCGTAACAGGGACAAAACCAAAAAGCGTCAGCATGCTTTTTGACCTAGAGCAGAGTGAAGGTTTTGGCTTGCTTTCCAAATGCTTTGCTTTTGCTTTTCCATGGATTATGCGTACAGCATAAAGGCAGCAGGCTAGACAAAGACGGGTGAAAATGCATTTCAGTGATCTCAGGTGGTAGGTTTTTTTGGCTTTTTGAAAACACAGGCATGGTGTAACTCCAGCCAAGAGAAATCCTAACTTTTTGCATATAAAAGTTACACTTTTCGTTATGATGTAACATTGTCCTCACAGGAAATAAAATGGGAAGAATCCTCACTTGGGGTAGACGAGGCGTGTCCTCGAGTTCTGTAGTTTAAATGGTCCTTCGGCAAAGACCTGGTAGCTGAAACTTACTCTGTCTCCCTGCTGTATTGTTCATAGCCACAGGCCAAGGAGTCATATTTTCTCAGCTATGGCTTTCAAAGGTACAACTAAAAGTGTGTGGAAGAGGGTTTCTTTTTCCATTAGAATTTTCCAGGTTATGGAAAGATCTCTGTTGTGAACTGCAGTGTGACCTCAATTTTGTGATCACAGGAGACCAAGACAGACTTAGACTTAGGTTTTAGAACTCTAAAATTTTTGTCATTATGTTTGTTTGTAAAAGTTAAATTTTGTTTTCAAGGTACTGACTCTCAATGATTTTGAATCAGGCTGAGAGAGGCACAGAATTTTTAAAAATACATTCTCTGTATACAGGAATGAGTTAATTGTCTTTAGAGAACCAGTTTTGAAAAACATCACTGAGATTTTCAGAAAGCTGGCTGGATATGCATTGTAGTGACTTCCTGAGCTTGTTTTGCAACTGTGATAGCTTTGATTTCCTTCTGCCCAGCATTTCCCAGAGCACCTGTTGGCTTGCTATCTTGGCAGTCATTAAAAGATCCAGCTGTTTTATGCAGATTTCTCCAGGGCTTTCAAGTAATTGGTTGTGTAAGGCAGTAGGGAAAGACTAGAACTGCCTTCCTGTGAATTGCTCTAAAAGCCAGTACTGAGGAAGACAATATGAATGTTATTCTCTACACTGAAAGAAGACTTCTGGATATAATAGGGGGTTGCAAGGAATTTTGTGGAGAATTTGAGGACAGTGTAAATGCTATAGCATAGAATGCTTCTCTCTCTGTTTTTCTCTCCCATAATTATGTGAACTTCTATGATTCTTGGGGAAGGTAAGAGTGGCTGGTGCTATTCCAATCAAGGGAAACATGCATACATGATAAGACTTAGGCAACACCTTGGCAGCAAATTCTATCTGCTACCAAGATTTAGATTTGGCTTTTGCTTCCGATCTGTAGCCTTTCCAGAGAGTCCCCTCCTGCAGGAGCCATTCTTCTGGCAGTCTGCTCTTTGCTAACCTGTGCTAGAGATGAAACTTCCTGTACTACTGATATTGCTGCAGTTCTGGCTTTTTTTGTGTGTGCATATAAGTGTAAGCTTGCTAGCATGGATGAAGCCTTGCAGCTACTGTTCTGTCTCAGCAATATTAGGACAGGCCACCAGTGCCTGGTTGCCCACCATGTCTGAGTCTCCAAGGAAAGGTAAATGCTCTATGCCCATCTCCACTGGAGCCATTCTGTGCTGAGGAGCAGTCTCAGTGGCTTCATAACACCTCTCTGAAATGTCATTTGAACTTCCCTCGGTGGTATGCCTCTGTGTTCAGGTTGGGGGGGAGGGGTGTGTGAGCATGCTGAGCTGAAGTGGCAGTGCGACGGGAAGTCAGATGTGTGACGGGCATCTGAGAAAGACACAGTTGAGGAACAGTGTGTGGCAGAGAGATGATTTGTCAAGAGGGATTGGAATACTGAGAAATCAGAACTCTCCTTGTAGGACTTCTTATTTTGGTGTTTGAGTGGTTTTTTTTTTCTCTGCCCTGAAGACTTGTGGATGGGACCCATGCATGTCAGAGATTAATCCAGTCCCTTGGCTGAAGTCACACTTTCAGCAACCTTTTCAGGTTGTTAGAAATACGTTGTGAATCTGTCTGTACTATAGGAACAAGTTAAGTGGCCTCTGAGCTTTGTGGATATGCATGAATGATTTCTGTTAAGTAACTAAATTAAGAGCTAATTTATTAATGGCACTTGGTATGTTAAGTGGATTTGTAAGATAAACTGACTGATTTAATTAATTTAATAAAACTGAAATTGAAGCTCCAATGAAGTGCCTGCACTTGGCAGTTACTAAAATTCCTGACTGAGCAGGTTTGCAGACTGATCCTGAGCTCATCTGATGTGAATGATTTTATTGTCATCAAGTGTCAAGATTCAGAGAAAATTACAACCACCACTTTGTAAACAATCTCCAAGATGAAATTCCTCTGTCCTGTGGCAAGCAAAAATTTCAGATCTTGTGGGTTTGCTGAATTTAACAAAATTACCAGGGATAGTATGCTTTTCTATAGTCAGTCTTCTCAGAAATTAATCTTAGGGAACATTGTCATATTATTTTGATTGCTGACTTTCTCTCTGCATTAATTTATTTTCACCGCACTAGATGGCTTGTAATTATTGTGCATACAATATTTGGTTTTTAGCCAATTTCAGTTTTGCATTACAGCAGCAGCTGAAACTCCTTTAACAGGCAGACACAAAGATACAAAAAAGACTAGAGATTGGAGCAACCTGTAAATTAGTACAACTCCTGGCTTCATTTCCATGATTAGTTTTTCAGGGCTGGAAAGATCCAATATTCTGGTATCAATGGAAACAAGAAAATTCTGGACATAGTAGCTAGACTTAGAAGATGGAGAATGTTTCAGAGGTGATTAGGAAAATAAGGCAAAAAAAAATTAAAAGAGCAAAAATCCCCAAGTGTTGTTTCAATTCAAAATGGAGATGGACTTTGACAATTCAACTAATACTAATAGAGTAGGAAATGCCAGTTTGAGGCACCTTGCTTGTTTATGTCCATGCTTTCTAATACGGTTTATAAAAACAGAGTTTGCTTTCAAAAAGAAAGCCCTTTTTTTTGTCTCAGCATAGGGTAGTATCTAGTGTTTTACTTACTTTACTGCCTAAAATGAGCCATTTTTTGGGCATCCTTTCCTTAAAAATGTAGCCTGACAAGAATGGTAAACCGATGATGGTTTGGGCATCCAAGGCTGAAAAAGTACTATGACACATGTGCTGCAACAAGGAAATGCACAGTAGAAAACATTAGCAGGCCACATCTAGGCATGCCCTGTGCGCCGAGGTCTTTGAGACAGGAAACAGTCAGGAGCCTTAACCTTGTGGCTATCAGGGAAACCACTCAAGTGGCTCCCAGGCAGTTATAGAGTGTCGTGGGAGCTCAGTGGCAGGAAGTGTTCTTTATGTCACAAAGTTTATGTATTACACTATTGAAAACTATCTTTTGCAAAGCATCATGTTGTTGATTCATAATTTTTCTGATGCCCTGCTACCCACAGGTCCTATGGTGGTATGGCTATCTTTCCAGTAATTCCTCAAGCTCATTTGTATATCGATTCTGATTTTTTTACTCCCACTGTAACGCACATTTTGATTTGATCCTTGTGAGGTTATCCTTTCTGTTGCGAAACATTACTGTATTTCCAAAGAAATTCTGATTACCTTTTCAACCTTGAAATTAAAATCATCATAAAAAATACAAAAACACCAAAACCCAAAATCAAAACAAAACAAAAAAATATCCCAAACCAAACCAAAAACAACACCAAAAAAACTGCACCAAAATTTATTTTTTATAATAAGTCTTCATGTACTGAGATAGAGATTCAGGAGTTCCTAATTTTATTATTTTTAGCTCCTTAGCCTATTACAGAAAAGCACATTCTGTTTGCAGTGGGAGTACGTGTCCTGGGAAGACCTCATAAATTAGCTCACTTGAACATATTTCCTGTTTGTAAGTCTGAAAAGTTCTTTGATTTCAGTGCCCTTTTGGTTTGGAAGCTCAAGAGATATGACTGTCTTTAGACCCAAATTTGTCTGAAATGTTGCAAATGTATTGTAATTACACGTTCATTCCATTAAAGTAGTAAATTGCATAAGCATTTGCTGGATAGGAAATATTTAGAATGTCAAAACATATGAAGAATGAACTGAAATGTGGAAGGATTATGGTGTCTTAGTTCACTCAGCTGTATTAGTTTGGACAGTGATCCTGGACAGAGTGCTTGTATCACTGAGTCTGAATTTTGCAGTGCTGCCCAAGTCATGAACCCTGTGTGACTGCAGACTGCCTAAGTTGTGTTACAGCTGTGCCCATTAGCTCAAGCGAGCTCCATGCTTGGTGTGCATTGCTGTATGGAGAAAGAAGCAGGAAATGTTTTGGAAGCTCTGTGCTAAACAGCTGTAGCAGTGTGTCTGAGATTGTGATATTTCACACCTGCAGAGGGGGACTTTTGCGGTTAGAAGCTTTAGTGCCAGCAGCCAGCCCATGGTCCAAGTTTCTGGTAGTTCCTTGTGAGCTGTTTGAACAGGCTTGGTGTATCATCTGGTCACTCTGTATAGGGAACTTGATGTTATTAGCACTTGGGCTGTTTGTTGGTTCCGGGGTTTTTTCCTCTTTCTAGAGTGTATGCTTTCTGCAACAGCTTTTTCTGTGTGTTAGCTGTAATGCTTGCAAACACCTCATTGGCCATTATATGGTTTTTAAAGATAACAAGACTGAGGATGAAGGCCCTCAAGACAAATGTAGAGTTATTTTCTTGTGTCAGAAGTTAGGAATTTATAAGACTGTATGAAAATCTTTTACAGAAGACGACCATGGGACTTCTTTCACCTGCCTCCTCCTGCCCCCTATAGTAGACTCTGTCTAGCTGCCACTCAAAACTATGGTAAAAAGCTTCAGAGGACTCTCTCAGTTTAACCAGGTACTGATGCAGCTGATGCTTTGTTATTTATGTTCCCTTCCAAATGAAGAAAATTGACTGTACAGACTTGGGCTGATTTAGCATTTTCTCACAATTTGCTTCTAGTGTAGATAAAGCCATGCAGTCTAATGAGTGCGATAAGAAAACGTAATGGGCAGAAGCAAGAAATGTTTAAATAGCTTTTCTGGTGGCCAGGTTTTTTGAGAACTGTCCACCAGAAGGTTTGCACTGGTGTGAAGTCCCTTGTTACCCAGAAATATTTGTCACACCATTTTGCAGTAGGGGGGCGAAAGCTGTGGTGGTAGTAGAGATAAATAAAAAGAGAGAAGCTCTTGGAAGAATAGCTTTGGAGTATCTGAGTATGGCAGAAAGGCTGACGTAAGCAAATATTTTCATTAAAAAACAGTGCTGTTATAGACCATCAGGAAAAGAATAGAACTGATACTGGTTTAACCAGCAAGTTACTGATCAGGGGAGTGTGAGAAGACACCTAGTAAAACTAGCCATTTCAAAAACAACAGGAGCAGACACAGCCAATGCTTCTAAAGGAATTGGCACAGGATCCAGCAAACTGCTAAGCAGACTTCTTGAGCATTCATGGAAAACAAGCGAGATCCAAGGAAACTGGATTAGGGAAATGTAGTAACAGTCTTTAACAAGATAAAAGCCATGTCCTTGGGAATTGTTAAGCAAAAAGTTGAATTAAAACGATTTTCAAATGTTAAAAAAGGTCAAACATGTCAGCACTTCTGTCAAACTATGCTTTTCAGCTATTTTGAGTTGAAATTGAATTCTCTCTTTCTGGTGGTGGAGAATTGCAGACCATTTTATGCAGTGTTGTCGCAACAGTTCCATCAGCACAGAAGAAAATTATGATAGGCCTAAAGTATTAATTATTTTTATTTCATGATTGCTTGGGTCTGATTTTTTGATGGTGGTTTTCAAAATGTGCAGTCATTCCATGTACGAGCGTCTGGTGTCCTTGAATGACTGCTCCGTCTGACCACAGTTTAAATCAACACTGAGCAGCACCAAATATATCCTTGACACAAAGTACTGCAAATTGGCTGAGTGGTTTTTGAGTTTCATGAAGCCATTCAAGGCTAAAGATTGTGCTGACAAAACTTTGAGGGCCTCTGGAGTAGAATTATGGGATTGCTGAGGAAACTGAAAACGCAGGGCTGTATTACGTGAAACATAAGTAGAATTACTTATATGTTCCTTCCTGGGCACAAAATAAAGGTGCTAATAATATTTTCTAATCGTCTCTATAGAGGGATGACATATTCCCAGCAGAGGCTGAATATCTCTAGAAGGCAGACTGAGAAGGGAGGTAGGATTTGGATTGGTGTTTGACTGTCTTTCTTTCAAAAAGAGGACTTTGGAGAAGTCCCATGTCCCATGAGTGGGGTGGCATGACAGTTTCCATAGCCAAGGATAGGGAGTGAAGAAGTTACTTGCCAGGGGTACAGCCTTCAAGTTTTGTTTTATTTGGTTTGAACTGTTTAGGAACATGTATGCAATTGGACTTACTAAATGTGAGCCTGGTATATGACTCAGGTTTGAACCTTTTAAGCAGTGGTGCTGCTGTTTTTGTGTTTGTAAGCTTGCAATGTCCTGGTGTGAACAAGGCAAGCAGGACACTTGTCAGGCAGCAGTGCTGTTTAATTCATCTGAAAGGTCTCCTGGGAGCAATTGTACAGGGGGCTTGCAGTAGGGGCTGCAATGGATTGGGGTTCTGGGGTTGGTGCTAAGCTTTGATGCTGACCAGAGGACATACCGATGGAGTGAGTTGTCTCCCTTAGATCTCACTCTCACTATTTATGTATGGGTGTGCAAGCACTTCCTTCCGCAGTGCCCCTTGTCACCTGGCAGAGAATCGATACTGTCATGTCAGACGAATCTGATACATCACCGTTGCATCTCAGATTTCATACTGAAATATTCACACCTTTTGCTGTTGTTTCCTGAAGGTACCAACTTATTATAAAAAGCAAATATGAGAGCAGTTAACATATGAAGTTGAACCATGAGCATGTGACCATCAGTAATGGGCCCTTACCCTTCTTCCCACCTTTGGAGCAGCACAAAACGGAGAACATTGAATTGAGTGAGCTCTGACTGAGCTTGTCAGGTCTCCAGCCCACCAGTGGCACTTTCACTGACTCTGTGGCTTATTTGGGTAGTTATGCAATCAAAGTGAATGCCAGCAGGTCACACATAAACAAGCAGAAGAGAAGACTAAACCTGAAAACGGGGGCTAGGAATGGAAGAGAATTTATATAGATCTCTGGTTTGTGCAGCAGGAAGAGAGACTTCAGCTAATGTATCAGAACCAGCTCAATGTGCATATATACTGTGGAATCCTATTTTTGAGTGCAAGAAGGCAAGTAGAAACAATGAAGTGAGAGACTACACAAGCATTGCACTTAATTTGCAGCACTGCTCGGCTGGAAGTCTGTAGCTGATGAGGACTGAATTTTTGGAGAGTGGAATGCATGCACATGACAAAAGGCTTTAATGTCCTCTATCTCTGAAATTCATGTGTGAACCCACAGTAGTTTATAGATCTTCATTTGGCTTGCAGAGGTCACAGTGAAATTGATCTGCAAAGCATCCAATGGCTTCTGAAACCCTTATGCAAACTTAAATTTCCTTTTTATATTATCTCCAAACTTCTCAGCAGGTTCTGGACGTTTGACCATATTTCAATTTTTTTGGGATTTAAATAAGAGTTTGAAATGCTGTTCTGAGGGATGGTGATTTCATGCCTTGTTTTATCTGTCACAAACAGATGTTATTCTGTTAGGTTTCCTAACAAGGTGTTTATTGTGAGTTTGCTTTTTAACACCAGGTGTGTTTAACAACATAATAAATATGACATGTTCTGAACAATAAATCTCTGTTGTCCTGTTAGGTTTGTATTTAGTTGTATTTAATCTTGAATGATGCAGAGCCTGGATAAATGGCATCATTGAGAGCAATTCATGTCTGGTATTGGTTGATGAGTGTTTTTGATGAGTGTTCTTAGACCAATGTCTAGGAAAATTCCTACACCAGGGGGGCTCTTGCACGCTTTTCTTTCAAGCTGAAATATCACTGTGTCTGGAAAAATTAGGCAAAAAGTAATATTGACCTTTTTCTGTATTCAGTGAGTTCCTTGTCTCTGTAAGGAGGCAAAAAAAACCCAAATATGAGCTCAAGTAGAAAAGCAATCTAATGCACCTGAGAAAAGGTTAGCTACTAGAAAGGAAAGGGAGGTTTGGAGTTAGGGTGGTTTAAAGAGCAAATGATCACAACTTTGGAAACAGAATCCTCATAGGATGCCATGGAAAAACACTGCAACATAAGAGTGTATTGTGTATTGTGACTTACTGGTGTGGTAGTCTTTGAGAAGGTAGTCTTTGAATTGAGCTCCCATTGAGCTGAGGCACAAGCTAGTCTAGTGGGGTCCCTCACTGTTAATGACTGTGGTAAAATTTTCCCTCTTTGGGAATGACACATTGCAGGCTGGCAAACACCAAATGCCCTGTTCTTTGGAGGCAACTTTGTCTCAGGAGTTGTTGCGAGTTAGAAAGTTTGCAGATGAGTCAGAAATGCCAACAGGGCAGCATTTTTCCTAAGATGATAAAATGAAAAATTTGTAGAGCTCATGATTATAAGAGAGTCTTTATTCTGTATGATGGATTTTGACACATTTCTCAATGCTAACTTTATTTTCCTTGTATATGAGTTTGGGAGAAATCCTTTTATGTATATGAATATTTTAAAAGGCCACGTAAGAGCTGTATGGGGTGGGATAAGTAGAATATTTGAAGGGATGAGTAGCTGCTTTATGTTATCTAGTCTGTGTCACAATCCAGAGTGATGTAATCTCTGAACTTTTATCCTTAATCCAGTGTCACAACACATGGTTTGTGGACCTGTATCTCAGATTTTGAGGAAATATAAATGTAAGGAGTTCTGGTAGGTGTTGCCTGACATGGAAAAGGTTCACACTAGTAATGATGTGTAAATGTGTAATGAGGCACGAGGGCAGCATCCTTCTGCAGATCTTTGGGGTGGATAGTAGTAATAAAATCTGACTCAGGACTTTGTATTGTGTTGTGTTGTCATTCAAATGTAAGTTTTCAGACTAGACTTTCTGTAGTACAAGTCTCATGCCTATGCTGTGCTGACTTTCTTGAGGGTTTGTTGTCCAAAAAATGGAATTAAGTCACTTAGGAATCCCTAGAAAAGATCCCATTAGTCTATAAGCACAGCTTGTCAGTATTTACTTAGCTTGGGCAGCTTGAATTCTTTTTCCCTGATTACGTGCTTGTTTTGCTTCTGTCACAGTTTTAGCAGATACTCACCAAGCAACTGCTCTTGTACAATATTGCTTTTATTTTCAAAAGTGGATTTGGAGAATGTTGATTCATATCCCATTATATCTTTAAAATCTTTTGCATAATTCGGAGTGCACCAGAGCTTTTTACTTCAGTCCTAAAAGTTACAGACTTTAAGCCAATATATTTTTGCATTTTTTCCTTAGACAGAGTTGCTGGTTGAGTTGCTACCAATTGCACTGCAGCTTTTCCACATAATTTCTGAAAAAGCATTGCCCCTGGCTATCATGGGAAAAATACCCAGTTGTTCATTTCTGAGGGCAAAGTATAACATGTCCGTGAGATAAATCTTGACATGTTTTGTTCTCGTTACTGTTCATTTCATCACACCCTAGTGCCTGCCTATCTTAGGCCATTTTAATCTTAACAGTCAGACTTCTGTAATCGTGGTGACTTTGTGAAAATTGTGAGCTCTTGGCAGATACCTCTGCTTTTCTCAGAGATCTTTGAGCAAATGTTTATCCAGTATTCTTAAACTGACAGTAAGTGTGTGTGACCATGTGCTGGAACTGCTGTGGGGTAGGTGACCTGCCCTGCTCTTTAACAAAATTGTTTGACTATGTAGGGCTCAGAAGTGCTAAAGAAGAAGGAGTGAGCTCATTGTTGGAACTGTTGTCTACCTTGTTCACTGAGATGATTAAGAAATTTCTATTCAGTAGATCTGAAAAGTTTGAGTTCAGAGATATCCTCATGGCTTTTTTTACCTGACAAAATTTTTGACATAATTTTTTCTGTGATTCTTCTTGTCCATTCCAAGTGGCAGTGTTGATAGATGCTTCCGCAATCCAATTTGAACTAGCATCCTTCTGATTTCATATCTTGATGGACTGCAGTTACATTTTGGTGATTTAACACCTTTGTTTTTAAATGTAGGCAGGGGGGGAAATAACAAAGGCTTGCAGTACATTGGACAAGTCTTGGGCTTAGCAGGGCAAGTAAGAATCTCTTCATCTGGCTATGGATGCATTGAAATTGGCTCAGAAGTCCGCATGTTAAAATCTTCCGTATTTTTACAGCAGTATCTTACCTGATAGGAGATTTTTTGCAAATTAAACAGCCTCTTAATATTCCTAAGGGGTTCTATTTGGCCTACAACAATGCTATTCAAGAACAAAACAAAGGAAAAACAAAATAAAAAACTCCAGATACTTTCTAGCAATAAACAGCCTTTCTTTCAGAAGTACCAAACACTCAGCAGATTCCTGATTGCACTGGATCTGAGAATCAGTGTGGTTTAGATTTTTTCACAAGGACAGCTTTCTATGTTGGCTAAATTGTAGCCACTGGTCATGTCCTAATGTGGACAGCCAGGGAAGTAAGTGGAGGTGCCATCTGACCGTGGAGCCAGCTGACTCATTCCAAGAATATCATCTCAGGAAGTTTGCACTGCATGGATGGTGGCTTGTAAATTCCCATCCTACCTTGGGACATATTATTTTTCCTATGTGACTGAGCTCACAGTTACTATGAAGAGTACAGATTTAGGCCTCTACCTCATTCTTTGAAAATGTCGTCAGCTATTCCTCTTGGAAGCCTTTTGCACTGAGAACTTCCAGCATCTGATCTGCCTGAAGCCAGCTAGGGACCATTTCAGCATTTCTTGTTTGACGGTTTTCTTCACAAGTCTAACAGTATATAACAATATGTCCATGTAGTATAAATTCTCCCTTTCACCCCTGTACCTGTGGAAAAGTTCATCTTTCACTTTGCTGTGCTCCATTTGGAAGTCAGAACCTTCACTTAAAGATGCTTCTAGTTGGCTACAACATAAACACTAGTTCAAAGTTGTTGTTCTGTTTGGAACAGCAGCCAGAGCCCTGGCCTAATTGTTCTATTGAGTGGAAAAGTGCTTTATCAGTGCTGAGTGTTTTATATGAAACATGCTTTCCCAGCTGGGAGGACTTCAGGAAAATCCAAAGATCTCTGCGCATATGACCAGAAGACATATGATAACTCTCTGGGGCCGTTCATGATGTTGCAAGGCTGCGTTGCTTAGTCTGTTAACTTCATAATCTTAATTTGCTCACACTTATATGAATTATGCAAGTAATGTACATAAATCTTGTGGAAAGAGGGGAAAGCACTCCAGCCAATTAAATATTTGTTTGCTAAATTATTCCGTTCCACTGAAAAAGGTGTACAAGTACTGGTAAGAGTATGTTCAAATTTCAGTATTCTACATTTCTAGAGCATGTTACTTCTAGCAGTCTTCCAAACTGCTGTCCAGCTTAGTCCTGAAGTGTACATGGCCTGTAGTAGAGAGGACAAATAAAAAAATAGTGAAGGCAAGAGGGGACCTATAACAGTTTTTCTTTCATCTAGCAGCACTCCAAAGAGCATCTGTGGTTGAGTGAAAAAGAAAAATGGAGGCCAAATCACAGGTCATCAATACCAAATTTGTTTAGTTTCAGTGACTGTGTTTTAGAAAGATTAAAAAGTACTGCTAAATATTGTCCTTGAAGCTGTGAAAGACAGGTAGGCTTCAGCTGTTCTAATAGCTTACTCCTTACAGACACAAACACAGTGATGTGTCATTATTTCTACTTTTTTTACATCTTTTCTACAGTTGGGAAGCCAATTTATTTCTTTTCTAAGAATTTTCCTGTAAAGTTGTTTAGAAATTAAAATAAAAGTTTCTTAACCTCAGTATTTTAGTTTTGTTTCAACTAGATTTAAGAGTATCCACTAGAAAAGAAGGGTCATAGACCAAACCAATTATTTTAGTAGAAGCTTGTTTTTTAAAAAACAAACAAAAAGACAAAATATCAATTGGAGGTGTTGAATTTTAAAAGTATAGCTAATCTCAGCTCAAGGAACCCTAGTTTCAGATTTTTCCCTTTCAACTTGGTTATTCTTTAATATTAATACAGTTTTGACATGGTTGTGTTAAGTGTCTTGTGACCTAAATAATTAGGCAAAGAAAATGAACCCTTGCAACTAGTGTACTGGTTAGACAGTTCTGTAAATTGGAAAGTGAGCATATGCTAAAAGAAATCAGGATTTTTAGTAATTCCTTTTCATTTGATTGTTTCCACATCTGATTTTGACCTGAGTTTAGGAGTTATGTGTCAATACTAATCCAAAGCAAGCTGGGCATTGCTAGCTAAAGAAATGCTGAGTAGGAGACAGGCAGGAATTTTAAGTGTAGTGTGTTGAAAGTAGTTTGTTGGGTTTTTGTTCTTTTTTTTTTTTTTTACCTTGTACTTTGCTTCAGGACAGTAGAAACCCAAGAATTAGACAAAGGACTAGTCCCTAGTTCTATACATTGAAGTAAAAATGTATGTGGTGGAGGTTTCATATGTGAAGGTTTTAAAAACAAACTTTGCTAACATTTACAAAATCTGTAACACAGATGGAATTAAAAAAAAAAAGTTTAATCCTTCTGTAGTAATATGCCAGTTCAAAGATTTTCTGTACACAGATGCACTTCATGAAAGCTTGAAGCATTCTTGCAGCACAGGGAGGAATCCCAGTGAGTTTAAATGGAGAGTTCCCAGGGACGAGGCGCAGCTGCAGGTTCATAGCCATGCAATTAGCCCTGTAGAAAGATGGGAGCAAGTTCCAGCAAGGTCTTGGAGGTGTCCAGGTGTGAATTGCAAGCTACCCTGAGAAATAGAAACAATCTATTCCACTGCTGGTCTTACTCCACATTCAGCATATAATGGGGTGTTTATTTCTGCTGCTGACAGTGGAAACATAAAAATTACTGTTTACAGCGTAAATTAGTGTAAATTACTCAGACAAAATGCTACATATTAATGCAGTGTATTACAAGTGAATGAGTTGCACTTCCATCAGTGCTGTAAGTAGTGTTCCTCTGATTCAACACTATCAGCCATCCTCCTGCAACAAGATTGCTTCTAAAGTCACGTGTTTTATATAGCTCCTAGTTGAAGAAAGACTGGTTTGTGTATTCCCGTATAAATTCCAGATAACCAAAAACTTCAGGGTTTTTTTGTTTGGTTCTTAAAGACACACTGCAAGAATCTGGCATGTCCTAGCATGAGTTTGTTGTCAGCAGACCAAAGATGAAATTCTTCACTACCTTTACCCTTGTCAGCATCTCTGTGTCTGATTTGAGGCAACAGAGTGTCATCTAAGTGCCAGAGAAAAGGTGCTCCCTCTACTTGCGATGCTGGCTTTGGATTAAAAAAACCCCAAAAATAAATAATACAAAAGTCATGGGAAATTTGTAGCTCCTAGAGTAACTTAGAGTAGCTTACACTTAGTTTTCTTTCATTGACTTGTGCTGTTCATCTCTTGTCCCCAGGATGAGTCCCTCATATAATCTGTCTCTGCTAATGAATTTAATACAGTCTTTCTCATAGAAGTGATCCAAGTTTGTGTATTTGCTTTCTTTTTCTCTCTTATTTACAAAAGCTTGTTGCAGAAGCAACAAGGAGCATCTCATTGGGTGCAACAACTCTGAAAGTGACTTGGACTGCTCTGAAGGCTCCAAATCGTGGGTTAAACCTCCTTGTGCTATTTTCAGCCCATGCCAAAATGAGACTTCTCCCATCTGTGTGTGCAGGCTGTTTTTTGCAGGCCTCCTCATGTCAGGTGGGCTCAGGTCTCCAGGCTCTGACATTGCTAGTCCCAGCTTTCTGCCTTGAAGGCTCACCAGACATCTAAGGAGCTGCATTGCATTGGAGCAAGGAATCCGGCTTTCTGCTCAACGCTTGACCTGCTGTACCATTACCGTGACAAAGGAGGATTATTGACTTTCATAGTCATGATGTTTTTGATTTAAGGTTTGCTTTGATTTGGGGCAGTAGTGTTCACTGGCCCAGAGAAGCAGTGGTCTCCTCCAGGTGAAGGGCAAGGAGAGAAACGTGCTTTTGAGAAGGAGGAGAAAGAATTGACTGATGAGTCTCAATGGAAGCTGTAATGGATGCAGTTATTCACTGGGAAGGACCCAAAAGCAGCCCTTGATTCCTTAAGACAATTAAAAGCAAGTTGTCTGGCTGAGCAATCCCAGAGCAGGGAAGATGCTCCCCCAGACTATAATTCAAGGGACTGAATGGCCCTCAAAAACTGAGAGCAGAAAGAGAAAAAAAAAACACCAGAAGATGAGGTAAATGATGGAACAGATGTGAGCGCTTTTGTTGGGAAGACTTGGAGGCTAGCAGGATGGCGATAGGCTAATTTGAGTCGAATAATGCCAAGTTCCTTTCATATGCAGAATAGCACTTTGATCCAATGTGGATCAAAGTACTGAAAAGTGAAGAGGATGGCAGGGGGTCTTTTGTCTTTGATAAAAAAGGCATCTGCCGGGGTCTAACCCCCTTTTCCCAACCCCCTTAGCCTAGCAGGCCACTCCAACAATGTTAGCAAAGGACAAGTGTATCCTGACAGCTGAAGAGATCTCCAGGAGAATGAGGTTTGCAGCAATATATATACTAGAGAGCTTAATCGATTTTTTCCACAGTATAAAAATGGAGAGTGTTGGGGGAAGACAGAAATCACAGTGAAAATGGGAGGTGAGAGATAAAAAAACCCCCTTTCTAATAAACTTGTTACTTTTGTTCTCCAAATACATCTTTTTCAAGAGATGCTTTGATGCTATTATGAATACACTTAATGGAGCAGAGTAGGATAGAGTTGCTGAAGTGGAGTGTGAAGTAAAGAAGAATAACTATGTAAGAGGGTGAATGTGGAGTGATTTCTCTGGATTCCAACACAGAAAAGATCTTGGAAGTAGTAAAACAGTGCAATGCAAGAGATACCTGCAAGATAGATGCATAGTTTTGGTACTACCTCTTGGAGGAGCTCAGAAATTCTTTCATTTGATTTCTAAGCAAAATTGAAACTTTCTTTTCAACTTTTCTTATTTTCTGTTTTCTTAACTGCTTGAAATTACTAGAAATTAAAAGTCTGCAGGATTCAATGGGGAGCTAGGAAGCCAAGCAGTATTTGTGCCAAGCTAATATAGCAGTTTCAAACCAGCTACTGATCTGCTCCCTGCTTCTAATGCTGTGTTGACTTTCTTCAGCTTTTTACATCTGGTAAACAAGACTGGGATCTAATTTGCAGTTTGATGGGCTGCGGTCTTCTTAAGTATCACTTTGCACCTAGCCTAATGTTTTCTTTGAGAAGTAATGACAGATAAGAGTTATCAACTTCTGAACAATACTCTTCTCAGTAAATTAAATCCTTTAAGAACAGTAGGTTCAGGAATCTTCCTTTTCTTGAGATCCTGACAGTGTTTATCCACTATTATTTACTGAAGATAACCATCTCACTAGGGCAGAGCTTTAACAACCCCTGGTACTGCAAACAGATCTCTCCCTCTTTATACTTACACCCCTTCTCCTTCTGACTAGGAGTTTCAGTTCCCCCAAGAAGGTATGAGTGATACAGAAATTGAGAGAAATTATCACATTCCTTTGAGAGGCTGTACACTCATGCTGATGGCAAATTGTAATACTATGTAGTTGTTCAGTAGGTGTGCCATCATGCCCCTCCAGCAGATGCCACTGTTCTGTTCAGATGAGCTGATGTGGACAGTATTTTTGGCAATAGCATTTCCTGTGCTCCATTTGTGCAGAGCCTGACCCATGAGTTACTGTTAACTCGTTAGGGAGGGCTAATCATCAAGGGCATTGATGCTTTTTTGATATCTGCCCCTTTATTGTATTTTGAATCTTCTTGTTCCTGGTGAGAGGGACTTGAGCTGCTGCTGCTGTCCTCAGTGGAGCGGAGACCACCTGTGTCCCTCACAGCATCAAGGTGCAATTCCATTCCCTGGGTGGGAAGCTTTAGGTGGTTCTTGTGTGGCTTCTCTCTCAGGTGCTATGTACACCTGAGTGATAGGATGCTGGTCTAGATCCAGACAGGGAAAGATGCTGGTCATGGGGAAGTCTGACCTGTCAGGGAACTGTCCTCTGTAGTCCTCCACACCAAAGAAAAGCAACCCTGCAGTGCTACACAAACCACCAACTGGCCATGGAGTCTATGGCAGGCTGCTAGATGCTCTCTCCCCAGGCACTCATGGTTAGGATAGGATATAGTAGTCTTGACCAGTGAGTTTGGACACTTTGTTCTTTGAGGTGCAACATGAACCATCTCATTCTGAAAGGTCTTTTGTGCTTTTTCATCTGGGCAGGCAAGCCCTTCAGTCGCTGCCATCCTGAAATTTCTTCAGATGTCTGGTATCAATGCTCATACCTCAGCATCAGAAAGATGTACTCTTAGCAAATACCACAAAGCTGCCAAAGCTGCCTCACCAGGACAGTTTTGTGTCATGCCAGCTGTAAGGTTAGAGATATGAAGGAGGGAGTGAGTTGCCTCAATTCCAGTGAAATTTGAGCAGAAGTCCTCCATAACTGCAGGCTGTCACTCTTGGGACAGATTGATGTAGCTCTTTGCAGTTTTTTATGGCTAGTGGGTGGGCATGAAGAAGGAAAATGCCTGTGTGGCTCAACCTGGCTGCTACAGTGCAAGCCAGGTCTGTTTGGAGGACAGACTCTGCTTCACCTGAAGAATACTGCCAAGAGAGGAGGGAAGAGATGAAGGCAGCATGCAGAGCAAGTGACAGCAGGAGTGCAGGCTTGGGGGGCTACAGTGGGGAGAGGAGGATTTGCTTTGTTCTCACATCTCTCCCATCAGGCTGGTGCTTTCTCCACAGAAGCCGGTTAGCTTTTGCTGATTTGTGTTTGGATGAAAATCAAACAGTAAAGATTGCAAAGCCTCTTTGATGTGCTTAGTCTACACTGAGGCACAGCTACCTTACTAGCTCAGGAGACTGTCGCAGTCCCTGCCTGCTGTGTGGACAGGGACAGTCTGGTCATTGTTTCGAAGGCTGCAAAGTCTAGAAAGGGACATACTGCTTTAATGGTAAATTGTTAAGCAGATGATGCTATGTTAATCAAATAGCTTACAAAATAAGCCACTCCCATGGAAGTGCTTTTGGCTGGACTGATTGTACATATGAGATTTTCCCGGCATGACTAGCAGTCCTGGCTGTAGGAATCCCATATTTTCAGCTTGGATTGGCCTGTCTCTGAAAAAATCTTGTCTCATCATTAACATCCATTAGGACTTCTCTGTGTGGGAAGTGAAGCCAAATAAATGGAAAACAATGACTTCGGAGTATGATAAAACCTAGCCTGCATGCAAACTTTTGTTCAGACATAAAGTGTTTTCAGTTTGGTTTTGTTTAATTTACTTTCAAATTAAGAAGAGGTCCTTTGCAAGATGGCCACTGCTTAGTTTGATGTAACTTTGCTGAGTGGTCACCTAGAGGTATTATTTTAATTGGGTGCAGTTTATACCAACAAAGTGAATTCTTGCCCTTTTAAAAAACGTGAGATGGGAGTGAATGTTGCTATTCATGAACACCCTCTAGAATTAATGCTAAGTTATCTGCTTTCATAGTGGGCTAAATACACAGTGATTTGGATCCAAACAGGTGGCTCTAGCTGTAGTGATGACAGTGTGATTTCAGGTTTGGGAGAATGTGCACCTTTCTGTAGAAGATGGATTGTTGTTCTGGGGGAAGGAAGTTGCACCTGTTTGTTCCTACATCTGCTCTGTAAACCCCAAATTTGGTTTACATAATCTCAGTTACATTAAGAGTATGCATATTCATGTGTGAGTTTCACAGTGTTGGCAAATACTTCCAGTTCCACAGTGCCTTTGATGGTGTTTGAGGCAAATATCCAGGAGGAGTTAATTACAGAGAGAGTAACTGAATCTTAGAAATAACACTCCCAAGAGTAATTTTTGAAAAATTTCAAAGCAATATCTCTAAGCTTACTTCCTTTAAAAATAATAACCCAGTAGGTAGTAGGAAAGCTTGTTACAGATATCTAGTTTTGATATGAAAACCAGTGGTAGCTTGAGTAAGCACTGTGCTCAAGAGAGATGGTAGTATTTTACTTGCTGGGTGCTGACAGGGGACTGCTCCCTGCATGGATGATTATCCAGCTCCACACCTCACCAAAGGTGCCCTCTGGCATCCCATGTTCAGCCTGGGGAGTTTTTATTCCAAGTCTTTTCTTGGTTCCCTGCCTGTCTGGATTTTGGTGGCCACCAGCTGAAGTGGCTGGAGTAGCTAGGGAGAGGTATGAAGGTTCTGCATCACCTATTGGGCTCCAGAGGCACCTGTGAAGTGTTGCTCCGAAATGCTCTCTTATCCCTTTTAAGTGGAGTGAGAATTGCCCCAGGTATGAGGCAGCTGGATCAGCAGCTCTCTCTGGATGAGATCCTGAGGCCACAGCTGTCGAAGAGACCTGCTGTGCTCTGCTGATCTTCTCCCTTTGTGGTCCGTGGAAAGGCTCCCTGGTGGTAGGAGCTGTGACAGCCAGATAGTTTGCTTTGAGGCAAAGGGAATAAGAGATATGTGCATGTAATCAGCTGGGAAAGAATGAGTACTAGGTGGTTCCCCACATCCCCTGACAGCCACCATCCTTCCCTGGCCTGCTCTAAAGAGTCCTTCCTGGGTGAAATAGATGCAGACTTAGAGAAGGAGACATGTAGCAGGAAAAAACAGCCCCTGGCTGTTCTTATGAATGAGGAAGAAAGGGCAAACAAGGAGAAGCCATGTTTAGTTTAGGTAGGTGGCTGAGGAGTTAGGGGTATAGCAGTCCATCATTTTCTGGGGCTCTGTGGTGGTCAAGCAAACTCATCTAGGAGAGCAAGATTGCCTCTGCTTCCACCTGCCTCCTTGTATGTTCTGTATTAATCATGTCCTGGGCAAAACCCCATGGAGTTAAATGTGCTAAGTCAGTTCCCTTTGAGCAGGCCTGTGGCACCCAAGGTGTGAGTACCTGCAGACTCAGAGGAGGTGTGTGTTGGTGAGGTGTGGACTGGCATACTCAGAGCAGGAGCAGCTTCAGAGAGTCTTCGTCAGGTGGCTGTGTTTGGGATGAAAAAGAGAACTTACCAGGAACTCTGTCTTTTCCTTCCCTCTTCCCCTCCCTCAGGTGGTCTTTGCTTTGAATCAGACTCTCTTGCAGCAGGAGAGCCTCCGAGCAGGCAGTTTCCAGATCCCCTATACGACTGAAGACCTTATCAAGCATTACAACTGTGGAGACCTCAGCTCCATCATCTTCAACCATGACACTTCTCAAGTGAGTCTTGCCACCACAAGCCCTTGTGCTACACACATGTCCCTTTAGTGCTAATACCTGACATACTTGTGCTTGTCTATCCCCTAGTCAGGCCCTTTACAGATGAGGGTCAAGGGCATGTCTGGCTCCCTGGCACATCTGCTTTCCTGATCCTCCTGTTTCAGGAGTCTGCACAACCTCAACCCCTGTCTTACTGCACACCATCAGTGAAGGTTCACCTGGCTTTCCCTTTTGGATGAGTGCCGTGTTCATTTTATTATCAAAGCTCTATGAGTTAATCCTTTATTTTCTTATGGACCTTGTGGAATTGTGCTAGCTTAGGTATGAGCAAACTTAACACCAATGGAGAACAACAGCAGGCTGTTTTGTGCAAATAGCGACAGAGAAATGCACTCGGGACTTGGACACTTGCATAAGGCTGGGCAAGTTGCAAGCTTTTTAATGTTCCTTATCAGTTTGATTGTGTACTGTGGTCAAGGCCCAAAGAAGAGAAATGGAGTGAAACAAAAATTAGATTTAAATGAAACGAGACCTCACAGACTTAGGTTTATGGAGGTTGTTTCCTAAGTGGCACAGTGGAATGCAACACTGATCTTTAAACCACAAGAAAATGCCCAGAAGGGACCAATTTGGCCTGTTTGGGCTGTTAGATTAGGTAATCTCAGACTGAAACATCAGGCCTCTTTATTCTTGTCTGTGAGGTATTGCCTGGCAATTCCTGCATGTCAGTGAAAAGGCAGGCTCTATGTGTACAGTGCTGGAATGGTGGATGTTGATACCTGGGCTTTTCTTGTTGAATAACCATTTTCCTATTATCTTTTGATACATATGGTTCAGTACTGCAGAGCTGCAGAGTAATACTAACCCTTGCTTCTCTGGCACTGAGCTTTGTGTGTGTATTGCTGCCTTCCTGTCCTGCACACCTTTCCACCTGCAAGTGCAGGCAACTTGGGTGTACCACTGCCTAGCTTTTACACAGTGCACTTCATTCATAGATTTCAAAGGATTCTCAAAGGAGGCCAGCATTGTAAGAGGATACAGGTACTACATCACTATTTGCAAAGCTGTTACAGACTGCAGACAGCTGGCATTGTCTCTAGGTCCTTGGAGAGGGTAGTGGTTCTGGGAAGTGGGCATCTCTAAGGGAACAACTGTTGTTTACCTAACATGAGGGGTTTCACCTCAGGGTACTCTCCCTGACAGAGGACCTGAGTACTAGTAGTTTGCAACATTTTCGGTTTATGTTTTAAGCAGGACTTTCAGTAAATTGTATTTGACCCCATGCTTGCCCAGTAGATGACCCAGTGTGGGCTAAAAACCCTTTGGAATGAGTCAGTAATATTCTGAGCTCCAAAGTCTCTTCATCTGCTGCAGCCTTCCAAGGGAAAGCACCTGGCTTATTAGCACCTCTGCTATCCAGAAACCACCACTTGCAGGCCCTTTTATTAGCAGTCCCACTAACAGCAATGCCTAAAGCTACTTGTCAAGAAGCAAGAATTGCTGCAATTGCAGACCCACATTTCTCTCCAATGGAAAGAGTTTGGGTGTCCTAAGGGAAAGGAAGCCAACATTTTAAAAATTACCTCGAGGACAGGGTAACTGGAGGGGGTACTGCTTTTTTTCTGACAAAATCTGGCCCTCTTTCTTTTGAAAAGTTTAGGGATGGTTTTTTTAGTTCAAATTGCACAGTTATTCTTTGGCAGCCTGAGGGCTCTGATACCAGTCAAATTCTCTTAGAAGAGTGTAATTATCATTATGGTTATGTCATACCTGTGGCAATTTAAGGAAGAGGTATGTAGCTAAAGGTAGCCAGGGGCAAATATTTACTTTTTTCAACCAAACAATCAGGATTTAGGATCTCCAGTGTAGCAAACTGATAGTATTTTTTGACTTTGAATGGAAAAAAAATCATTTGGCTGGCTCATTAAATGATATGTTGAGAGAAATGAAGGACCGTGCATTATTTAGAAGCTTGCTAAGTATTTTTTAGCTTGCTTTGGGTTTTGTCCTACTGACTGTACCTTGAGGGACAAAGCAATTGCCACATTCAGTGTGGAGCAAAATTCCTGTGCATGATGGCTGCCTGTGAAATAAATTCCCCTTTCATGAAGACTTTTTTTTCTACCTTAGGTCCCAAATTTCATTAATGCTACACTTCCAGCCCATGAACGTGTTACTGCCCAAGAGATAGACAGCTACTTCCGTCAGGAGCTCATCTACAAGAGAAATGAGCGAATGGGCAGGAGGGTGAAGGACCTGTTGGAAGAGCATCCAGAAAAGAGTTTCTTCTTTGCATTTGGAGCTGGTATGTGATTGAGGTGCTGTTCAACCCGAACACATTGTTCCCATGTCCATTAGGAACTTTTTACAAATGCTTGTCTCAGTTTAAAGAAGGGTCAGTACTTTTACAATGGTGGACACGGAACTCAGCTTTTCCCTGATAGTTGTACCCTAGTAGGAAAACCTTTCCAGTGCAAGAGGCTGTTTGTCTTCAGTAGGCAAAGAACTCATAGCGTATGCATTTATTGCAGTATCTGTTCATTACATGCATAGCCAAAGACAGTGAATCAACTACAGTGCATATACAGAAGGAACAGCTCATAGACATACATGCATGTTTGTGGTCTGGGCAGCGAGTATAAAAGGATAGGAGGAACAGGGAGCTGAGATAAAAGTCAGCAAGTCAGAGGTTTTAGCACTGCTTGAATTAACATTTCAAGAACACACTTAAAAGAACTACATGCCAAATTGCGTGAATCTAGGGGATTTAATAAATGCAAGGGGAGAAGCAAGGCACAGTTTCACCTTTCTCTTCCTTCTGCAGCTTCTGACCTCCTTCACGGTGCTTCCGAAACTACAAGGAAGTTGTCTGCTACTATTTTTGAGCAGTGCATTGGGCCCAGTTGGGGAAAACCTACTGCATTTTCTGCCTCTTAGCAGGCAGCAGGACTCTACAGGCACACCCAGCTGCACATCCAACTCATTGAGGTTAACACCCTCATTTCAGACTAGGGCTGGGTGGGGGGTATGAACAGGATTGGTTTATCATGACTCTTATCCTTTTTTCTAGCTCCAGGAAATGAAAGAAGTGAGGATCAGCATTATGGCCCTTGAGAAATGAGAAGAACTGAAATGGATGCCAGTATCCATGTGTGATGTTCTGGTTTTGGTGCATACTGCTTTAGTGAGGATGGAAGATAGACACAAGGCAAGGAAAATATTTACTTAAACACTTAAAAGCATTTGTATTCAAAGTCTGTGACACTTTCTGCACTTGCAGCAGGGAATTGTGATTAGAAACTTACCATAACAGGGGTCATGTGTGTGAGAGCAGGGAGGTAACCAAAGGTGGCTGACAGTGTTTGTTCAGACACCTGTGGAGATTGTAACCTGCCATCTTCTTGCAGTATCACTGCCCTGTGCAGCTCAGTGTTGCAAAGAACAATAAAGCCGTAGATTTTGGTTGTGTCTGTCTGTAGGCTAAGACCAGGGTTTTGCTGTACTCCACTGGTGATATTCTGATCCCATTTGTCCCTGCTGGACTGATGTTTCTGACAAAGCATATGCCAGCCTCAAATGCCAGTTGGGTCAACTGCAGTTAGCTAGTCTTCTATCAGGAGGATAGTCATAGATATTTGGGCTTCAGTTACTGCATCACAGCGTGAGTGATGAGCAGTCCATGCCGAGGGACAGATGTGGATGCATGTGTTCCTCTGTCTTGTCCCAAGAGCAGGATTCTTTGAGAAAAGAGAGCCTGTTCCTCTCCTTGCACACACTCTGCATCCCAGCAACTGCAAATCACATCTGTAGATGTTTTTGTGTCATTTGCCTCCCCTCCCATCAATTTCCTTCTGTTCCTGCTCTTCTACCCCAGACTGTTTTTATTGTCTTTTTTTTTGCATTATGTTGCTTGTGCTGCTCCAGAGGCCAGAAGCACTGCAGGAGCAGGACAGATCCCTGTCCTTCTCAATCTCTCTTGTTTTCAACTTTCATGATGTTCTTAAAATCTGTTCCTAGCCTTTCTGGATTCTTGCTTTCCTTCTTCCTCTTTTCTCAGTTGTCCCCTTCTTTTATGTCCCAGTTGCCAACATTACTATACTGTGGCACTTCCTGGAGCCTTTGGCCTATATGAGCACCCATGGTCTGTGGATTATGTGCATGTGGATTGATGAGCACCTAGTATGCTCTTCTCCAGCTTTTCCATCATACTTGTGAATCCAGATAGGTTCCCTGTCTTCTCTGGAGATGCTGGATTGGTTTTGATATTGTCTCTAATTACACTCTGGCTTTGAAAACAATCTGTCCTCTGTTCCCAGCTCTTCCAAATAGTTCTGTTTGAAGAACAGTGCCAGCCTCCCATTTTTAGCAGCACAATTCCTCATTATGCCTGTGTTTGACTGCATGAGTATTTTGATGGGGGTGTATGTGTGTGTGTGTGGAGTGTTTTTGGGTTTCCTTTTTAATTTGTTTCGTATTAAGTGTCTAAATGAGAAATAACATCACAGGATATATTGCAGAAAACAGATCAATTTCTAAAGATTTCTGAGGTTTCCTGAGTGCATATTACAATTATGAGTGCAGTTTTTTATTGTTTTCCAGCAAGCTAATTTAGCCTTTTGTTTATGCAGATTGCTGTGTGTGATACATAACTATGTGGAAGATTTATTTTTATGCTGGCAAGCAGTGAAGATGAACAAATATGTTATGATGAGTTTTGAGCATTGCTTGAGTATTGTATTTCTGTTAATTACTGGAAGAAGGTTTCAGGAAAGTGCTTATACAAGGCAGGTTAGAATGAGCTGTAGGAAAAGAGGAGAAAAAGAAAGACTATAGGAATGGGACTAAATCATGACTCGCTGGTGGTTTTCATCTCTTCTGACCACCAGTGAAAAAAGTGTGTCCTAGCAGTGGCTTATAAACTGCAGGACAAGGTTGTGTTAAAGTGATAGTAGGATATTGAAGGGTCTCCAAGTTAGAAGGGGAGAGAATACTTATCGTTGTTTTCTTTTCAGATTTTTTTTCACCCTGTGCTTTTTTATTTTTAAAACAGCTAGGCTTCTTGTAAGGAAGGAAGGTTCAATTTCTTCTAGTAATGAAATGTCATTGAAAAAATAGCTTTTATCATCAGTTATGTGCAAATATAGTCATGGTTCGTGACTGTGGTATTACAAATACTTGTTATTTAAACTACACTTGATATTTTTATATTAAATGGAGCAAAATCAGAAAAATACTGATTTATTTTATATTCCAACTTTATTTAGAGATGCATTTAGAGATGTGTAATACATTGTGCAAAAAAAAAAAAAAGTCTTCTCTTTGGAGATCTTAATATAACTCCATCGTTATAGGTGTTGATTTCCTACATGGAATTACATACTGTAATTTGGACTGTAATAAATTTGATCATTAGATTCAGTGTATTTTATGCTTTTATTATATTTAAACAGATCAAACTCCCCCTATATTCTGTCAAAAATGCTTCACAGTCAGAGCTCATTTCTGGAACTGTTTTTGTTTGGAAGTAATCTGCACAAAAGTGTAAAACTGAAAAATAACAGATTTTGCTTAAAAGATCCAAAAAGCCTTGCTTCTGGCCAAAGTGCAAACACTCAAAATTTCAAGCGAAAATGTCTTTTTAAGGGAATTAGAGGAAAGCATGGGAAGAGAAAGCTGGTATTACCAGCAGCATTCCACTAGGTTCAGTAAAGGTTTTATCTTAATTGTGGACAGGCCTTTTTGTATGGTAGCAGTACAGTTACAAGCCAGACCTACTCCCTGTTGCCAGTGAAAGAACTTGTGAAGCAAAGCCAGCTATAATTTTTTGCCAGCAGTCTTCCCTCTAGATGCATTTTTAATTTCTCTGAACTGTAAGTGGAACATTCAGGATCTGAATGCTAAGCCAATGTAGGTGATCACATGTGTGATTCCAGAGCAAGCCAGCTAGGTAATGCTATAGGTTTCTGGTTTGTCTAAGAAATGCACATTGATGTAGAGCGGGCTGTGTTGTCCCACTGTGCTGTGGAGTTTTACCACTTGTCCGGGTCTCACAAGGGTGCTGTGTGCTGGCTAAATGTTCCCAAAATCAAAGGATAGTTGATACTGACAGGCACCTCTGGAGATCATCTGGCCCATCCCTCTGGTCAAAGCAGGACCATATAGAGCGGTTTTCCTGGGACTGGAGTCTGGTCTGGGTCTGAGTATGGGCAAGGATGAAGACTGCAGAATCACTCTGGACAACCTATTATAATGTTAAACCACTAAAGATACTTTTTCTTATGTTTAGATGGGATTTCCTGTATATCAATTTGTGTTCACTGCCTGTTGTCCTTTCATGGGGCACCACTGAGAAAAGTTCTGTTCCATCAATTTTGCAACCTTCTGTCAGGTATTTATGCATCAATTATATCCCCTGAGCCTTCTCTTGGCCAGGCTGAACAGTCTCAGCCTCTCCTTGTGTGACATATGCTCTAGTTGTTCATCATCATTGTGGCCCTTTGCTACACTCTCTTCAGTATGTCCACATGTCTTTTGGACTGGGGAGCTCAGAGCTAAACACTGGACCCAGGTGAATATCGTCAGTGCTTGAGGAGCATGGAAGGATCACCCTCAATCTGCTGGCAACGCTCCTCCTAGCACAATCCAGAAGGCCATTGGCTGCCTTTGCCACAGGGACACATTGTTGGCTCAAGGTCTACTCGATGACCACCAGGACACCACATCTTATTCTAGCAAACTACTCCTCAGCCAGTTGGTGCCCAGCCTGTCATGGTGCCTGGGGCTACTCCTGTTCAGGTGCAGAGCTTGATTTGCTGAACTTCATGAGCCAGGTTTCCCTCATCATAAATCCATAGTGACCTCTCCCAGCCATCTGCTTATCCTTGACACATTTGGAAATGTTTTTTAGGGTAATTTGCCCTGCCATCTTCCCCAGGAACAGAGGTGTAGCTGAGCACTTTGTAGTTCCCCAGATTCTTCTTCCTGCCCTCCTTGAGGATAGGAGGGATACTTGCTTCCTTCCAGTCCTCATGGACCTACCCCAATTGCCATGACCTTTTAAAGTAATTGAGAGTGGCCTCACAATGACATTTGGCAAGTTCACACAGTTCCTCCAGGTGTTTTCTATGGGGACTTGTACATGGATGGTCTGTTTGAATGTTCCTGATCCTTCTCCAAACGTGGTGAACCTTAGACTTTCCCTCTAGTCATAGGAACCTGAGGTTCCTAAAGGCTAGTTTGACCACTACAGAAAGTAAGGCTGACACATATCTGACCATTATGTCACATCTTAAGGATGTGACAGCCTTTTCCATATTCTGTGTCATCCAGTCTCCTGCCCCCTTCAGCACTTGGACGACACTTACCCTGGGATTAGCTCAGTTGGTTAGAGCATGGTGCTAATAACACCAAGATCACAAATTTGATTGCTGTACGGGACATTCACTTCAGAGTTGAAATTGATGATCCTTGTGGTTCCCTTCCAATGCAGAATATTCTGTCTACATTTTACTGGTGTATCAGTGGAGGAAGTCCCTGTTTCCTTTGATGTTTCTAAGCGGATTCAGCTCTAGGTGGGCTTTCCTTCAGCATGGAATTTTATTGCAGGATTAGCATGGCTTGTTTTCTTTAGCTTGCTTACATTTTCTGTTGAAGAGGCTAAAGAATGACAGAGGAAAAAAAAAGGTCTGGGGTTTTTTTGGTTGGTTGGTTGATTAGTTAGGTTTTTTTTATGTAGGGGGAAAGATTCAGTGGAGTGAGATCCTAACTTTATTATGACAGGCAAGGCCTTGGGTGAAGTCAAGGTTTCTAGGAACCAAGTTTAAATTCCTGTAGTCTCTCTTGCCTCTTTGAACAGTCAAGAAACTCCAGAAGTGCCAGTTCATAAATAAGAAGTACAGAGAGATCTAAGATGCCTTATGTCCCTGTGGAAGAAATTAGTGACTTCAGTGAGAAATGCTGGCTGATTTGACATCCTGAGAAGTTGGTCCCCTTAATCTTGTAAACATTGGAAAATTTCTTTTTGTCTCAGATCTATTTTTTCTTTTTTGCTCTTGAAAAAAGCATCATTCTGAGGCTTTAAAATATACTGGATGTTGGCAAGCCACCATTAACACAAAGAAAAGCAGGATAATGGTGAAAACTTCTTCAGCTACTATTTCTTCTGATTACTAAAGGAAATAACAAATGTGTTTATTTAGCATTAGTCAGACTGTATGGATTCAAACCTCCAGGGATTGACTGGGTTTTCCCCAGTCTTTACTCCCCCACCCCCCACAAGACCTCCTGGAAAGAAGAATTGTTATGAGCAGACTGATGAATCAATATCAGAATTAGCAGCTGAGCTAGCAGCTTCAGATCTGAGTTGTTTTCTTCTCAGTAACTAAGTCAACTGATATTCACTAAACTAAAACTAGCACTCAGATGGTTGACATGTGACCCAACAATAAGCAGAAGGATTTCAACATCAGTATAGAAGCATAATTGACCCTATCTAAGCTGAAGATGGATGTGTAACCTTTAGTCTCAGCCACCTGATCAAGGAAAGGAGAGAACATGCTGCTACCAATGCTTACCTCAGAGTCTGCTGTAGTCCACCAAATGGCTTCCCATAACTTCTCTAAGTTCTGAGGCAGTCCTTAAGATGTGACATATTGGTCAGATATGTGTCAGCCTGACATGCCAAGTGCATTGGATTCACAGACATGTCTGCTGCCTTTTCCCTAGTCATTTACGTTTGTAAAAAAAAAAAAAAAAAAAAAGGAAAAAGAAAGGATAGGTTTCCACAGGAAAGCGAAATTGTGCTGAGTCTAAATGGTGTGTTAGGTGGTACTGTTTCCATATAGAGCTGTTCACTGTTACTTCTCAAAATTTGCTGCTCCATCTGGGTTTTTTGGATGGGAAATTATGCAAGAGGAACAAAATTTATTGTCTCTGGGTAGGAAAAGATTAGAGAAAGGATCTGTCAGCACTGGGCGTGAAAAATAGTTAGCAGTACTAAGCTCAAGATGTCTCTGTCCAGCTTGTGTAAGTGTTTATATCTGTAAAACAAAACAAAAAACCTGCTATGGGAATATGAAAGTTGCTTAGGTGAACGTGATAACACTTTGAAATTCAGTGGGAATTCCAAACCCAGCATGGAAACTTTGAACCTGCCATCAGTGACTGGAGATGAGTGTTCACAGGGAATGTGAATTTATTTATGCCTTATGTAAAAGATTGTGAATGTATACTGAGGGAGTTCATGAAAAGTCCATAAGAAGCTGAATCTTCATAGATCCTAGAAGAGGACAAAAAAAAAAAAGGACTAGGAGAATGGGGGGAGAAGATGATGTAGTGATGAAACAGATTTAAAAAAACAGATTTAATTAGTCTTGTGAGGCCATCTCACTTCTCCCTGGGCACAAAGGGCTTGCTGGTTGCTTGCTTGCTTCTGTCGCTGGAATGCAGTGTTATTTTATCTTCCTTGTGTGGGAGGAAAGGCTTAGTGCCTGAAGGTGTGCCTGTACCTCTGTAATCTGAGAATGTCAGATACAACCCAGCCGCTTTGAGATTGTTTTGCTTAGTAGCCTCTTTGAGTCTGCAGAATGCTAATGACAGGGTTTATTAGAACAACAACCCCCGAAGGGGATAGATAGTGTTGTGTGGAGGCAGGACCCACATCCAAAGCCTCAGGGTTCACATGAAGGGCACTACTCTTGACATCTCTGATACATGAAACGAAGAAAGCTTTGTATTTCTGCATTAGAGGCAGTAGCCTCTGTTCCACCATATTAGTGCAACTGTCAAAATCAGCCAGGCCAAAAAACTGTGCGGTTTCTGGTGGCCATCAGCTTCTTGTCAGTGCTGGATTTACCCATTGCTACCTTTAGCCTGCAGCTATAGTAGAAAAAGTTTTATCATGTAATGTGTGTTTTAAGGGAGTGGCATTTCAAGTCCTTCATAACTTCTTTTATGGAAAGGAAGCAGCAGTGTGTAATGGGAGCAGGTCCAATGGCAGAGGTGGCTGTGAGTACTGTAGCTCTGGCATGACACTGATAATTCCTTCCCTTACTGGTAACACAGTGCTGGCTGCTAGTGTAGTCCCCTCTGTGAGGGTCTGCTTGGCTAATGAGCCTAAGGCTTTAGTAATGGAAACCTCTCACTGAATGCCAGCACAGTTGGAGCCCCAGTGGTTAAGGCTGCCTGAAGATAAACTTTTCTCTTAACTCAGATTTTACAAAATCAGCAATATGGGTTTGTAAACTTTTCTTTTATGTTAACTTTTCCATGAATTAGGGCTTAAAATTTTTCTAGCTTCAGTTTTTGGTTATCAGAAGGTTATCAGTAGGTTTGACTTTGCCCAAGGGTAAAAATGGGGAACTTTAGGACCAAAAATACTTAGGTATTTAAGAGACCTAATTTTTGACACAACCTGGTAGATAAAAAAAGTGCCTTCTTATCTTTCACAAGAAAAATTCCTTCTTTTTGGCTCATGGAAACTGTAGCTTCAAATGTTCATTTTCCATAGTATTAGGCCATTTTCCCCCTGTTGTGCAAGGCCTTCATCATCAACTACTTTGAGAAGTTATATAGGTGAGTTAATTTGCAAAGCGCATCACTTTTAAAGAAATGGAAGATTTTTTTTTTCATGCTGAGTGAATAGAGGTTTTGAAGCACTTTCTTTAGGTTGCCTCATGTTTAGTGGAAGTATTTTCTTGAGCATGGAGAATGCCACTGTTTCACAGTCATGCTTGCCCATTTTTCCCCTTTGGTTTGAGAGTGATGAACTATGATCCACTAAGATCTTGTATTAAAAAAAAGATTTTCAGGAAATCACAACTTTTGAAGACAACCACTTGTCATGGGCTGAGTGGAGTAAAACCTTAGGTTCAGTGTTTATGGAGCAGTATTTCATTAATATTTCACCTTGCAGGTAATCACAGGAAGGATTACATTTGACAGTCTGCAGTCTTAAAAAGACTAGAGGGTATGGAAGGGCTGCTTACATGGAATTTGACCTGAAAGCATGGAGAAATATTGTAAGGCAACATCCTTATATTCCTGCACTTACTTGGATTTCAAGAAATCTTTAAAAGTTGACTTACAGTACCACTAGGGCTGCCTCACCCCTTCAGTTTTTGTCATTTCCTTCTGCCTGCATCACTAAACCTGTCAAGAGTCTCATGGTCTTGGTCCTTTGGTTTGTATTCTGGTACCTGCTAGGCTTGGAAATACTGTTAAAAGCAAGATTTTACTGGATCTAGTGTATACATGTTTTACATTCAATTATCTATTTTAACTTAAATAGCAAATTTGGAATTTCAGCCGCTTTATGACTGACCCCTGTTTTCTATATATAGCTTGGGTTATCTAGTATAAGTGCACAAAATTTCCTCCTTGTGATTCTGGGAGAAGTGAAGTGTGAGCTTGCTATACCTGAGTGAATGGTGTTCATGCTTGTAAAAAGAGTCTTCCTCTTGAGAAGTGTGTGCAGAAAGCATGGGCCTGAAAGGAACTAATTTGAACTATTTGATTACTTCACCTGCTTTCCTTCTTTTGCTTTGAATCATATTAAATATTTTATCTAGCTTTTTTTCCTCCATAATTTTACTAACTGGATTAAAATTACTCTGTCTTCTGCATCACAGCGTGTACTTAAAAAGTATAGCTGTGTGTATGTGAGAGGCAAAGTGATGAAGGATGATAGAAGATGATAATTGCCATAGGCATTTCCATGAAGTTTCTAAATTGTAAGATCCGTATTTCTAAAACATTCTTGAAAGTATTTGTTTCAGTGACTCACAGATTCTCTGGCACCAAAGGTCCATTTGAGCACTCCCAGTCCAGATAAACATCTAGCTTTATGATGTTCCATAGTGGCCAGAATAATTTGTGCCATTTTGTGGTTGCACTGTTATAATTATGTGCTGTAGTTGTCCCCACCATGTCTTGGAGGTCAGCAGTCCAGACCAGGTTTCCTAACAGTTTGGTGTCTTTACATGTAGGTCCAGTGATTCATTGTCTTGGGATGTTTGTAAATGTTGAGGTCTTGACCTGTTTCTGAGGCAGATTGGAAGTGCCATCTTTCTACTAAGGAAAACACACAATTATGTATGCTTGTGGTTTTCCTTTTACATTACTCTAGGAGGAGGTCAGGGAACTTTGTTTATCTGCTTGGAATAGACAGTTTGTTGAAATTCAAAGAGGAACATAGTTTTCATCTGTCTTACATACTTGGTTTCTGTGAAAAATTTAAATTTAGGAACAGAAACAGAATTTCGGTTTTGCAATACTTTCTTGTTCCTTTCCCTGGATGCTGAGAATTTTCAGCCTCGCAATGTCTAAAATCTGGGTTCAGGAACATCCACTGAAACCCTCAGTCCTGGCACAGATAAAAGCACCTGTGCATGCACTGGCAGTAAAAGCTGAAAGTAGAAGACACAGGTTTCAGGGCAATAGCAGTAGCCTGTGTTCTACAAAATTGAGTGTTGCTACTGAAGAAGGTCGGGAGCACACAATGCACGTCTGAATGCGTGGCCAAGTCTGCAAGTGCACGTTAGTCCAACAGCATTGTTCTTTGGGCATATTGCCTGTTTGCCGTCCCTGCATGCCATCTCCTTTCAGGGCAGATTAAAGGCTGGGGTCTTATTTACTCTCCAGTAGAGTGCATGGCTGAGCTGGTGCACACAAGAGCTTTTTAGTTTCTCTTTGAGCCTGAACACAGAAGAAAAGAGATTCATGGCTCCCCACCCCCTGCCAGAGTAAATTGACCTCTTGGAGGCATCTCTTCACCTAGTGATGTGAGGATAATGCAGGACTGTGTACAGAAAGAAAAGAGCAGACTTTCTGATGGGACAGGGCCCAGGGCTTTTCTTTTGGGAGGCATTCAAGTGTGTTAAGCTAAAAAACAGGTGAAAGAGGCCTGCTCCCTGTCATGTGACTTTCATCTAAGTCTCCCTTGCAGCATTAGCAGCTTGATCTCAAACCTTGGAGAGTGAATCTTTCTTGTGTTTCTTACAGTTGTTTTTGGCTATGTGACCTCTCATACACCACTGAACTGTTTTTGTGCTGTTCACCAGAAAAGAGGCAAAAGTCTTGACTCTAGGGAGGCTCCTGGTGGAGTACTGTACTTCAAACCCTCACCCTTCTACCTTTTTTAATTTTGCATCTCATTTGGTTGAACCTCTAGATCCTCTGGGCCCCAGACAAGCTCTGTCTCATGTAGCACATGTGGCCCACCTTTTGGATGGCAAACACTGCAGCTCCTAATCCTTTTATGTACCTAGCCTGAGTAGCTCCTCATTGATCACATCTTGTGAACAATTGAATATCACACGGCTGTTTGTATTTGTATGCATCTGTTTAACACATATTTATTCACTTGGTCTGTTCTGTTTTGCATGATATTAGCACATAATTTTTCTTTCATATGCAGACATAGCTCATTGCCTTGGCAACAATGAGCAAAGGTGCTCTATAAAGGTATGTAGACATGACTGTGATAAAAAAGATATTCACTGCATTAAATTAAAAAGAGCCCAGCTTCAGAAACTCACTCAAGCAGATTGACTGATTGAAATGAGTTTCACCCATGTTCTGCAGTAATTTCCTGCATACCAGTCTAAATCCCTGCTCTGAATAAAGGTGGCTGAAGATTGGTAAGGGGGTAGAGTGTATAATGGTGTGATGTATGCAGCTATTCAGTAGCTCAGTCTTGAAATGTGTGAGACTGTAAGCTCTTCAACTGTCTCGAGGAAAATTATTTTAACATCACAGAGGGTCCTATAAATGGCTTATCTTCATGCTTTGTCCCTTTCCCCTGAAGGACTTGGATTAGGAAATTATGAGTTCAGGGCCTAGATGCTGCTTTTCACTTTTGAAGATGGGACTCAATTCCTCCAACATTGCCTCTATGAGATAAATATCTAGTCTGAACTTGCAATATACACTGCCCCTATCCTCATTAATAGAGAAGTATTTCTCCAAAAGTCTTGTCCTGCCCCACTGACAGTTAAAAGGGACGGATCATCCTTTGAAAGGACTCCTTCTTCTGCTGTGTGGAGATAGGGAAGGAGAAGTGGATCCCTCTTCCCTTCCCTTTGCACACACCTCTCCTCTGTGTAAAAGGTGAGAGACAGAACCTAGGTCTGGCATCTTATGTACCTAATGTTTGCTTTTCAGTGGCTAATTTTGCTCAATTACAACATTTGATTACAGTCATTACTGTTCCCTGCTACATCTGGTCTTTTTGCTGACATGAGGGAATTCTCTGTTAAGTCTACCTGGAGCTGAACCATTGGTAAGCAACAGATACCAGCAGTATTAGGTTAGGTCCTCATAAAGGCACATTAGTTTCACTCCTTTTGAGGACAAAATCTGAGGTGATGAGCTAGGGCAAAATCCAGTTACTAGGTGAGAAAATATGGTACCCAATGGGTGTGCATTGCAGTGTTCAGCTAAAAAGTTTCATATGAGCTGCTTCAGTTTGTGTTCTTAGCCTCTGGGAAAAAGTTCATCTTGATGAATGTCTGTGCTGAAATGATACCATCCAACTGTTGTGCCTTAAGTTGGTAGTTCTTGAGCAGTTTGCTGTTGTGGTGTGAGAAGGTGAAATTTTGTACTCCAATTCATTGAACCCATTTTGGAGTGAAAAGTCATGAATTGCTTAGGCTTAGTTTCTTAATAATCTCATCACTTTTGGAATTCTCTTGATAACTTCTTGCTTTCCCTGGCTACTAGAATCATTCTGGTAGTTTCATTGCCATGAATTCATGAACAATATTAGTGGAAAACAGTTTTTCTGAAGCTATTTATCAGTTTCAGTATTGCTTACATCTACAGAAGCAAGGGATCACTCTAATAAGTAATTTGCTCCAACCTAGTTTTAATTAACTTAGGCTGTTAAATGAAAGAATATTTCACAAAATCTCTATGAGGGACTGTGCAAGGCCTTTGTTCTCCATCTGCTTCTCAGCAGCCTGGTCTGATGAGGTGTTAGAGCAATGGTGAAAGATATTCTATGTGTAGAGCATTCAGGAATAACTTCTGCACCCTTTGAGTAGTCATGTATTCACTGTGATGCCAAATTACGGTCTTACTAGCCACCACATCTGTCTGAAAGTGGAGTGGAGATGGAAATCACAGAATTAGGGCAGAACTATCTAAGTCTTTCCAAAACTTTTGCCAACATGACTGAAGTCAAGTTTCTGTACCCGGTGGCATATACAGAAGGAATGAAAGGGGTTGATCTAAGTAATTTGCTTTCAGAATTATTTTTCCTTCTCTGCAGTTGGATGGTTCCTAATCACTTAAAAGTTGTAAGTGATAATCAAACAACAGCTCAATGTGCTTATAATGCCAGAGAATGTTGAAATGTGACCATATTTTGACCTTTTTTGCATCACCACCTGTTGTGGACTCAGTGCTGCTCTTGAACAGGGGTATCAGAACTTCACCTCTTATTCCCCCAAGTAATCCACAATGGCCTGATGATCACAGAGGCATAGAATCAATTAGGTTGGAAAAGACCACTGAGATCATTAAGTCCAACCTTTGACCAGACACTACCATGTCAACTAGACCATGGCACTAAGTGTCACATCCAGTCTTTCCTTAAACACCTTCAGGGTTGGCGACTCCACCACCTCCCTGGGCAGCCCAGCAGGTCCTCTGTGGGACCAGAGTAATTGCAATCACATCTGCATTTTAGAAAGGCAGAATGTAGTAATTGAAGTGACCTTGGGAAAGCTCGGCAATCACTCATTAGAAATCCTGTGTTTCGGGTGCATGCTGGTGGGGAGTGATAAAGCCCTGCCTTCCTTGAGTGTGGCACGCCTCCTGTGATGAGGAAGGACTTTGTTGTTCTCTCTCTTTCTTTGTGCTTATTGAGTTCTGGTGTCATTCTTCTTTTAACTGCAGGTCACTTCATGGGCAACAACACAGTGATTGATGTTTTGAGGAGAGAAGGGTACGAGGTAGAACACACTCCAGCTGGACAAGCCATCAACAAGTAAGGCATGCTTTACCTAGCTGAGCAGCTATTGGGGGCGAGTTTGTAAACAATCGTGAAGAAGTAGTAGCAGCTGGAACTATACCTAACTGTGAGCTAGGCTCCTTCTCTCTTTCCCAGAAGTTTGTTTTTCTCATCCATGAGGCAGTTTGAAAATGGGATTTTATTTGGCTTGGTGTTTTTTTGGTTTGTTTCAGTTATTTTTGTGTTGTTTTGGTTTTTTTGTTGGTTGGTTGGTTGGTTTGGGTTTTTTTTAATGAAATAAAGTTTCCTCCTTTGTAAGTTTTTAACTGTTAAATGAACAGCCACAGACTATGCATGCTTGGTTCGTCAGATCTGGATACTGTCTCATACCACATAGGCTTCCAGGCTTCTCCTTCGTCCGTTTTATGTGTTTGACTGCTCTGCCTTTTAACACTCTCCTTCTTTTGCACTGTTGTTTTTCACTCTTTCTGATTACTCTCAGCCTGGAAAGTTATTGCCCAGAGTCTACCAGTGTCTTTGCAAGCTGTGCTCATGACTGATTGCTCTTGTGTCCCCTGCTCTGTTCTGTATTTTTAAGTCAAGGTACTTGTTCTGGTTCATCTACCAACTGTCCTTTGGGATATACCCTTACTGCTTCTTTTATCTCTCACTGGATGCTTTTATCCATCTCCATGGTTTCAGTAACTACAGATGCCAGATAATCTCCTCCTCCACTCTCTGCTGAGAATTGCATGTGCTCTTGAGTCACCTCTTTCTGGAATTCTTGCCACTAGCTAAGCATCTGCAATCCTTGTCTCCCCCTTCTCCAGACTCTTACCAAATATGTGTCTGTCATATATCATATATGTAAATATCCCCACTCTTTCTTATAGTCACTGCTAAAAGACCACAGTGGAGAAAAGGTTTGGTCCAAGTTATGGTACTGTTTCCCTTCTATCTTCTGTGCCAAGCATGCTGTCCCTCTCTGTTTACATCTCTGTTCCTCTTTCCCCATATTTTTGATACAGTGCTCTAAGGAAGCACTATTACCTTTTGTGCAGCAAGCACAGTGCAGAGTCTTAGTCTGTGCCAAGGGCTCCACAGATGTGGTACAAAATAATAACAGATGTTTTTCTCATACTCTGGTAACTTCACCTTTCTCTTTACACTGCCATTGCTGCTCTCTAAAATCAGGAGATTCACACTCTGGCAGATCATGTATTTGCTGTGATTCTTGACATGGACATACATCATTAACTTTATGTGCACTGAAAAAAACTGAGCCAAGACTTACCTCCATCAGTATGTAAATGCCAGCCCCTAACCCTGTTGCCACCAATGAGCAGGTGGTCTGACTTGGAGAAGCCCCCTGTGCTTAAGTAGAAGAACTGCAACACTTAAGTGTGCTAGAAAATCCAGTGTATCATTGTTTA
>VWZF01001126.1:1478-11989 GCA_013396755.1 Sclerurus mexicanus
CCTTTAAAGGTCCATTCCAACCCAAGCCATTCTATTATTCTATAATTAATTATGCAGAGTGTTTCAATCTGCTTAAATATTGCAGAAAGAACTTAGGTTCTAAATATTTTCCTGAACAAAATGAAAACTCAAACAAGTCATCTGTTAATTTCAAAAACTGATTTTTTTAATTAATTAATTAATTGCTAAGAGATGCAGAGAGAGAGAGGAAATAAGAAAAGATTGGAAAAATGCTAAGATTAATTTTAGAAGCAAAGAAAAAGCTTTCTACCACAACGCTACTTTTTTGCTGAATCAGTGTGTGTGTGTGTGTGTGTGTGGAGCAGTTTCTACCTCTTTTTTTTCCTGTCTTTTTTCTGTTTCTTTGTTGCTTTGGATGTTATCTCTGTGGCTCAAGGGGGTCTGGCAGGCTTATGAGGATGCAGTCTTTGGCTTGTGATATGTAGATTTGGCTTTCAGGATGAACTGTTTTGCAGGCTTTTCTTGGGCTGAGCGAAGTTAGGTTTCGATGCCATGACATTTTCTGGCCTTCAAAAATTATAGTAAAAATAACTCACATATGTAGTATGGTGAGTTTTGGCTTTCCCTGGGCTGGGATAGCTTCGGTCCTGACAGCAGCAGGTAGCTTCAATTGGTGGAGAGAGAAGATGAAGAGGTGAAAGAAGGGGAAAGTAGGGAGAGATTTTCTGTTATGATAAATGATTTTCCCTCTTTCCTTTTCCCTCTCTGAATTCTCAAGGTGTTTTCTCTGAGTTTTATAGCATTCAAAAAAGCTTACATGTCAGTTTTAGCACACAGCTGTAAGCACAATAGCAGGAAATTTTATTGCAGGCTGGCTTCAACAGGAAGCTTCTGGCACGATGTTTGTCTGTGGGAATTCTTTGGCAGGACACTTTAGCAGGAGGTTTGTTTGTGAGAACTCCTTGCTCCTTGGCCAAACTGCTGACATGACAGGCAGGCTCCAGCAGGAAGCATCTGGTCAAATGTTTGTTTGTGAGAGCTTCTGGCAAAACTGCTGATAGAAAGTCTTTCAATAGAATGTTTTTTACAGAGGAACAATGGAGAAACATTATTTATTATATTTCTATATTATCTGAGTGTCACAAGAGCCAGTGGGGAAAAAATCAAGACCATTATACATATGACAATATTTGTGCATAAATGAATGCATGCTGTAGATCTATCTGAGGAAATACTTGTTAAATCAGCCTTACAGATCATGTATTCTCTGTGTTGTCAGAATGTCTCTAACAGACATAAGATTTCCCTGTTTTGAAGTTGTAATATAACGACACTAAGACATATAGTAGTGTCTTCTCTCCTTTGCTGAATTTAGAGCACAGCATGAAATAAAAGACCTGACACCTAAGCAAGTAGACTCTGACTCAGTTGTCAGGTTTAGTATATCTCAGTTTTTTCCCCTATCTCAGTCTGTGGTATGACTGTTGGGAATATAGGAATACAGTAGCATATAGTTTGACAAAGCATTTCAGTATTGTCTACCTAAAAATACTTGTTCATACAAGTTAAATCCCAGTGTGGCCTGTTGCCTTTCTTAGGGATGGAAAAAAATTCATGGCTTTCTAAGTGACTGGAGAACACATGATACATCCTAAATCAAGACACCTAAAGTTTAGTTCTTAAATTTGCCCCTCAACTACATAAAGATGGTCTGTGACTTTCAAACTCGGATGTTGTGGACAAGCTTTGATCTGGATTATTCAGTTGCAGAGACATAATGACATTTCTTTTTTTTTTTTTTGTCTTGCTTCAGATTCCCATCAAGGACTACTCTGCCAAGTGTGCCAGTAGGGAACCTAATGTTAGTGATTTATGTGGTGTGGTCTTCATTAGAATTTAAAATGAGGTCACCAACCCTCTTCAAATAAGCCACCAATCAGATGTTAGAAAGTAATCCCTACAGAGATCACTCAACTTGATTAGATTATTAGATTAGATGTAAGAAAGAAATTCTTACTCAGAGGGTAGCAAGGCACTGGAACAGGTTGGCCAGAGAAGTTGTGGATGCCCCATCCCTGGAAGCGTTCAAGACCAAGTTGGATGGGGCTTTGAGCTACCTGCCCTAGTGGAAGGTGTCCCTGCCCATGGCAGGGGGGTTGAAACTAGATGATCTTTAAGGTCCTTTCCAATCCAAACCATTCCATGATTTGAAAATAACGCAAAAGTTGAAAAGTTGAGATTAGCCATCTGCCATTTGTGGAAATCCTTCAGATTTCTGAGTTGTGTTTAAAGAAAAAAATAAAAAAAAAGAGAAAAAAAATCAGGACCATTTTATGAAACTGAATACCTACATATATCTACATGGACAAAAGCTTTTTATATACACCATTATATATCAGGCAAACATTGGAGTCCTGTTGAAGAATTGCAATTTTCTAGATCCCATCTATACATAATCTGAGGGAACTGGTTGTAGTTTGTAACCAGGTTTCACATAAAATGAAATGCAGCACTGCTGAGTTGATGTGGCACCACACAAAATAAATCTGAGTAATACTATCAGATGGTTTCCTTGCTAGTTTAGTGCTGGAGTTGGCTATAAATCAGCTGACTTCCATTAGACCTAAACCCCTGTAGGAAGCTGTGGTGGTTTAGTTTTCTTGGTTTTGGTCTAGGCCTTCCCTGGTAACAGGGTTATAACTAAGGAAGTATTCCACACCCTTCCTTTATGCAATCAGGGGTATATAAGACAAGGAGGGGAGGTTCTTCTCTTTCTTCCTTTCGGGTGCTTGGAGGACAGCAGGTCTCAGTGTGTCGGCTTCGCTCTTATCTATGTGAGCTGAGGCCTAGCTGAGGAACTGTTATCCAAAGCCTCGCAGAGGTAAAGGAACTGATTTATTGAGGGAAGTTGGTGAGATTTTATTTTGTTAGTTATTTTGTTGAGCTATTCCCTGAGTTTTTGAGTGTATATATCTGTTTTGTTTTGGTTTTACCTGATTTTTGTCCCTTTTCCCCCTTTTCCCTTTTGGGGTTGTTTGGGATTCTTGTTCTGTATATTCATAATGTTTAACTGTATATAACTGTAATATATGTGAATATATATATTTTTACTACAATTTTCTTTTGGTACCTTTTTTTCTTCTCTTTTGGGAGGGAGTAATCCGTGTGGCCAATGGCTGGGTTTGGCAGGGAGCCAATCCAAATCTCCACAGAAGCTGAACATTTGTGCACAGCACAAGCTGGTGAAATATTGCTTGCTATCTCTATACAGAGCTTCATGTCAAGTGAGACTGAAACACTTTCAAGCACCGCTGCATGCTTGTGGACATGTGTGCTTTATGATTGCTAAAACCTTTTCACCAGTCCTAAATCTAGAAATGCTTACAGGGTAAAAGTCAAAATGCCATGGAGAGATGAAATAAATTACATTTTTATTACCCCTCAGAGATTGACTTAGTGACTGACACAACCTTCAGATCCTGGGAAAAGAGAAGTGGCAAGGAATAGTCTTTTCCTTTTGGCACCTCTTCTATGCCATCCCTGCCTCTGCATGACTGCTTATCTCATATCAAAGGGTTAAATAGAAGACTTTAAGGATGAAGTTGTGGAAGAGAATTTAAATTCCATCTGTATGGATTATGATCTGGTGGAGTTCATTAGCATGCAGACAGAGTTTAAGTGTAACTAGTTTTGATGTGTACTGAGCATCGCAGTGGATTTCCTGGGAGTTTGGTGAACATTTACCTAGTTAGAAATGACACAGTTCTCTGCGGCAGTTCTTATATGTATAGGAGGAAACTATTTCACCAGTTGCAAATTCTGTGCCCTCCTGTAAAAGCTTGCTGTGGCCATGCAAGCAGGAAGTATTCTCCCTTTATGGGGCAGCAAGAGTTGTCCTCAGCTCAGAGGCTGTCTGAACTATTTTGGGGGGCATCTGCTTCTCCCTAGGGTGAATTAAGAAAGGATATGAGAAATGATACCTCAAACACTTGAAGATGAAAGTAGGTGTTTTCAGAACTAGATCCATTCCTCACTTTTTTCCATACTGAAGTTGGTACGGGAAGAATGTACAGGGTCAGGAAAAAAAAGTAAATCCAAGCTAGACTCTTGACTGGCCTCTGGAGTCTGCCCACTTTTATCATATAGGTGGCCACTTTTTGCCTTCACACATGACGGTTCATTGATTTCTGATTTCTAAGTCCTTTAACTTCTGATAGCAGGTATTTTTTTCTTATAGTGTATCAGTGGATAGAAGCTGCCACTATTTGTTGTTCATACATTGCTTTCTGATACTATAGTTTACACTACTGAAAAATTTACTGATTGCCAGACTGTAGGAAGATTCAACCATAAATAATTTTATATACTACAAAGTTCAGTGTCTGATCTGGAGTGCAAGGCTTGCTGCAACAGCCCTTAGGGCTTGTGAACAGATCCATCATTCATTATTCACAGGCTACCAAGCCAATGAAATTCTCTGAATTGAACTAGGAAGAAGGATAGAAATTATATATAAACTGAGTGTGCTGGTTTAAGGGTAAACTGGCAGGAGAAATGGACCCAGGACAAGAGGGATTATAAGTCAGAATTACAATTTAGTGAAAGGCATTACAATAAATACACTGACACAAAGAGAAAACTGCTTTCAACTCACCAAAACCCAGCAGTATAACCCAGTGTCCCGGGGCACAAGCCCAAAGGGGTTTGTTAGCCTTTGTGCTGAGACCCACGTGGTTCCCCCAAGTCCAAAGCAAAAGGAAGTAAAGAACCTGTTGGTGCAGATGATGGCTGGGGTCTGGTCAAGACTGATAGTTTCCTCCTGTTGAAGTCCTGCTGCTCCTCTAGATCCAACAAGACCCTGAGGCCTTCTTACTCCCCGCTTATGTACGTTCAGGGAGCACCCAGTCCCTCCCCCAGGGCGGGGACTCACACAATGGGTGATTAACTCTGAGTCATGAGTTGAATCGTTGATGGCCCATTAGCAGTCACGCCCCCTCAGGCTGGGTGTGAAGGTGCTAACGACTCCCTGGGCAGCTGCTGCAAATGGTCCATTGTTCTTGGGAAATGAATAGAGGGGGTAGAACACATAGCTTTGATCACCCCCACACAGTGATAACTGGTCCCACCTGCTGAACTAGGACACTGAGAAATCGTAATTTTGTAATAAATATATGTCAAAGAAAATCTGCTTGAGGGAAAGAATGCATTCCCTGCATGTGAAACCCCTATAGGTTGTATTGTCTTGTCTGACTTTGAGCAGATGGCAGATGAACTTAAAACTAAGTTACATTTGCAGTAATGATCTCAAGACCAGACATTTTCCCCAGGTGATTTTCATTGGCAGCTTCAGCTGCCTTAGTGATGAGAGCCCATTAGTAAGCAGATTGTGGCAATTTGAAATGTTAACAGAGATTTTCTGAAATTATCAAAATTCAGAGACTTCTCCCTGAAGGGAGAGAGTAAAAGTCTAAAAATGCATTCAGGTAGAGATGTCTGAGAACAGGAAAGACAGACTTCTTAAAATTATTTTTTATGAAATATTAATTTCAGTATTTATTCCTTTGCTGCACATTTTGCATTTATATACTTTTCCCCGATGCTATTGTGCTCCATTTTCCATATGAAGGTGGGAGCTGTGGTGACATGCAAGGAATCCTCTGCACAGAGTGCTGCAGGAAAAAAGAAAAATTCTGGGCCCACATTTTCCCTAGTCTTTCTTTTATCACTGACATGCCCATAGAAGCTTTCCTTGTTGCCCTTGACATCCCTGGTCAGGTTTAATTTTATCAGGGCTTTAGCTTTCCTAACCTGATCCCTGGCTGCTCAGACAATCTCTCTGTATTCCTCCCAGGCTACCTGCCACTGCTTCCACCCTCTGTAGGTTTCCTTTTTGTGTTTGAGTTTGTCCAGGCGCTTCTTGTTTATCCATGCAGGCCTTCTGCCATTTTTCCATGAGTTCCTCTTCACCAGGCTGCATCACTTCTGAGCTTGGAGGAGATGATCCTTGAATACTATCTAGTCTTCTTGGGTCTGATTGTGCTGGTTAAAAGGTAAACTGGCGGGAGAAATGAACCCAGCTTAAGAGAGATTACAAGTCAGAGTTACAATTTAATAAAAAGATTGCAATAAATACAATGATACAGAGAAAAACTGGGTTTAACCCACAAAAAGCAGATGTATAACCCAACACCCTGGGACACAAACAGAAAGGTGTTCATTAGCTCCTGTGCTGAGCACCATGTGGTCCCTTGAGTGCAAAGTAAAAGGAAAAGAAACCTGTTGGTGAGAATAATGNCTGCAGCCCATACTTCCCTTGAGCCTCACATTCCCCAACCAGCCCCTCCTTGTTGGTGAGAACAAGGTCTAGCATAGCAGATCCACAGATCTGTTCTGTGGTGCATTGTAGAGCTGCCCTTACCATTTTCTATGCATTTAAGCACTCTGCTTGGCTTCTAAAGATTCAGGCTTCTGTTTCTGTATGACCCTGAAAATTTTTTAATTATCTCTATTTTATGGGATTTAAATCCTTTCACACCTATCAGATGTGTTCTAAAGATAAAATTCATTGTGAAAGTATTTGTTCAGAGACCACAGTGTCTATAGAATTCTAATCTACAAAACCAATATGTGGAAATATTTAAACAAGATTAAAGTATGCATTTCAGGAAGCCACTCTGTGAATATTTTGGAAGAATATCCTAAGTTTTGTTTATATGGAGTGTTAATAAATACTTCCTATTATCTTGAAAATCATGGAAAAGATTGAAATTTATATAAAAATGTTTTAAAGGGAAAAGCAATTGGAGAAGAAGACAGAGAGATGGACATGGAGATTTCCATGTTGGTGAGTGCTGCAGTCTTCTAGCTGTCTGTGAAACCTTTCATTTCAAGGTTGGAAGGGTGATTCCTGAGGATGATGGTGACTTGAGGTAAATGAATTGTTAGTGAAAGCCCATGTCAGACACTTGGGATGGATGTCGGGTTCTCAAAGCTATACTGACTACAGCCATGCTTTAACAAGACAGTTCTCATGACTAGGGACATTGCATGGCCCTCTGGTAAGCAGCCATCACTCTTCCCTCTCTGCCCACATATGAAATTGCCCTGCTTTCTAAAAACTCCTCTTTTTTTCCTTCTTATAATTACAGGTGATCATTTCTTAGAATAAAGTCATAAATCCCCACTCACCTGTTTTAAAAGTGTAATTACATCTGTGCCAGTTCAGATTTACATCCTATTCTTGTCATCCTCTCACTGAATTTACAGTGCTGCCAAATAGTGATAGACAAGGCCTATGGGATTTGAGCTTTATCCACCATGGGGATTGTGAATGACCCAGATTAAGGAAAGAATAGAAGTGGCAGAATTCAGAAACAGCCATGCCTGACTGCAGCAATGATTAGGCATTAAATGAGAAAGAAAAGACTGCTGCCAGAAACCTGCTCTCTCTACAAAAATTGGTTGGGATGTTGGGTAGTTCCCCCAGAAGTATGAAATCTTAAGTACTGGGAATAGTTGGTTATCCTAGGATGATAAGGAATATTTGGTTTCCTAATCAAAGAAGTATTCCAATAATTAAAGACAGTCACACACACGCTGAGCAACCTCTTTGTTTTCAATTGCTCCTTAAAGTACTTAAATGTTCTTTGCCAAAAATATTGATCAACAGAAATGACAGAAGAAAAGCTGCTTTCTTCAAGAAAAAGCTTGGGTTTTTGTCTGTCAATAGCAAATTTTAATGCTAGATAGCAATAACTTGCAGTTGAACTCATTGAACAGATTGGTACTGTTGACTGACTGCTGCATATATTTTTCCTTAAGCAAAGTCAACAGTGAACTCATTTATCTGGAGCACTGGATCCCACTATTGTTGCAACCGTGGCATATAAATAGGAGATGTATTCTTGTTCTCTTTGACCTGATTTTATTGAAGTTTTCACCCATCTTGGTTTTATATTTCACTGTCATCCAGAGTCTTAATGAAATCAATAATGAAATCCCTGGGGGGCTTGGTTTAGTTCCTGTGGCATATCCCCTTTTTGTCAGATAAACCTATTTTAGTAGGCATTAAAAATATCATATATAAACTTTTGTTGTTGTGCTTTAGACTGTTTTGCTTCAACTTTTTGAGGGAGTACTTTCTGTAATACTACTTTGTTCAAGAAGATATTTTTAGTGCTTTAGCAGTCATACATAGAATCCTGAAATTGTAAAATATGAAGAATTATGTGAAAAATATTGTTTCTGAAGGTGAAGAATGAAAGTTGAGGGTAGTAATTTGCCCCTGACAATAACAGATGGAGATGAAAGGCCAACAGTTTGCTTCTGCTTGATAAATGGCTCTAATTTCACAGCAAATAAGATCTCACATGAAGTTGGCAAATGGTGCAAGAAATTAATATGTAAAGTTGATATAACTCATGTGTTGATCAACAGTGTGTGTGAAAAGATTTAATGCTGTTGTGATACGATTAGTGAGAGATGCCTCTTCCCAAATTAAGGTGCAAACAAGAGCATAGGCCAAAGTCAATAATATGGATTTTATTTAACAGTAAATATGAGGTAGAGAGATAGAAAGAAATAGAAAGGCAAGGGGAGGATAGTGAGAGAGAGAGAGAGATATCAAGCAAAAGATAGTCACCACCTGCAGATCCAGTGACATCCCGTTGGTCCTTCTTCACCCTGGGCTTCTCGGTGGTGGAATTAGCACCTTCCCATCACAAATTCCTCCCTTCTGTGCTTATCTCAAGTTCATGCTGTGGTGGCTTATCTTATGGCAAGTTCCTTCTGTGGTCTTGACAGTATTTTGAGACAGGCAACTGTACTCTTTAAATCCTTATGCTGCTCCATGGTTCAAACACTGTCCTTCAGGGACTTTTCCTCAGTTCACAGGTTGTCCACAGGGGTGTTGCGTATGTAGCAGATAGTAGGAGAAAAAGACAGAAGCAGCAGAAGAAATGACACAAATAATTATACAGCGTACAATAACTATCCCAATCATTAAAATACAAATCCACTTGCAATCATCAGTCCAATTCTCATTAGTCACTGCCCCCACACCGTGAGTCTCAAGGTTCAGAGTACAGATTTCAGCCAGGAATTGGGTCTAATTCCTTAAAGCCAATCAATGGGGTTGGAGTGATTGGAAAAATTCTGACATTTGATCAGCAATTTCTTTTATTTTGGCTTGAACTTCTTCAACTGATGACATTGCATTGCAAATGTTAATACAACATTCAGTTTCAGTAAGATTTAACATTCCACATACCCCTTGTTCCTTTAATAATAACATATCTAATGCCAAACAATTTTGTAAAGCCATTTTTGGCACTTGTCGGACTTGCAAGTTAAGCTCTCTGAACTCATACCTGGTCCAATTACTGAGGGCATGTACCTGCCATGTAATATTTTCCAAGGCCCATTGGTTTTGTGTGATAACTATAGAAGATATATAAAATATCTTAAGCTCCAAAGCTATCTTTTGCCCCTGAAACAAAGAACGACTCAACAGCAAAGATACTGTTCAGCCAAGCATTCCTTTAATATGACATCAGAGAAGTACAGGGCAAATAGATAGGAGTACTTAGACCAGTATGCTGAGTTAGGCTCAACCACAAGTAAAACTTTTCATCAGAACGTCCCCAAGCTAATCCAAGTGGTTCAGGTTAGCTGCTTGTCTTGCAAGTCCAGGTGTCGTTATAGTCTATCAAATGCATTTGGGGAGATGATGTGATCGGAATATTCTTTAATGGGTAGTGGGTGTGAGAGATTCCACAATACTGCACTTGTTGGATGTGGGCCAAATATGTCTTAAAATTAGCCATAGAATTATACAACGGATCTTGATTTTTAAATCAAGTGTTTTGAGACAGGCAACTGTGCTCTTTAAGTCCTTACAAATGCCTTCATTTTACTTCAGGAAATATTAGTAAGAATCGGTCACAGAGCTGTGGAGTCCCCTGTGATTATTTCAGACAGAGGTAGTGTCATTGTTGGGAAGGACTCAATAAAAAGCAGGTGAAGATCCCGAATAGATAAAAGTGAAACTTTTTTTTTTTCACACACCTACTTTTATATATTTCCTAAGTGTACGTGCACTAACACTATTGGTGCTCATTACACACAAACAATCACCTATTTGCCACAGTTACAAACTACTGTCTCTCTACAAACTCGTCCAGGTTTCTTATCTTACGCTTCTCATGGGTTCTCTCAGTCTCTGCAAGTTGTTTATCTTCACAGGTACACAACAATCTGGCCAAGGTCAAATTCTTCTTGCTCCATCAAGGGATCTCCAGGGTCGCTGCAGTTTCCCACAAGGTAGTTCTTGCAGCAGCTCCTAGCACAGCTCAGTTATGCAATTATTAAAGTTTGAGGCAGAATATATGAATCTAACTATGAATATCAGAGCAAATGACTTGACTTGTTTTCCCACACTGCTGTTTGAGAGTGATGCCGAAAAATCTCAGTATGAAAGGAACTGCTAAGAGAGTTTGTTCTTTTAGCAGCAAAGGTATTTATTCAAGCAGCGCTGGAAAGCTAGCCAGCTC
>VWZF01001127.1:8896-29159 GCA_013396755.1 Sclerurus mexicanus
CTGAACATCTAGCTTACAACTACAAACACTTGTGCACAATTTAAAAAAAATAAAAAATTACATATTTTTAAACTGCAAATGCACAGCTGTGAAATTCAAGAAAAAGCTGTACAATTTTCACTTGCAAATGTATGTATTCATGAAGTAACATCATTGTGATTGGTGGATGATATGATTGCTGGCTCTTTTCCTATTCACCCTGCTTTTTCCTACCTTTTCACTATTCTTGGGAACAAAGTCACTTTTATATCCTTGGTTTATTTACCATTACCTAACTTTTCACATAAAAATTACAATGTAGAGGATAATATTTTTGATAAATTATTTCATTCTCCTCTTGCATTCAATCCTACAATGAGAGTATTTGCAGCTTGGTTTTAAACATGCTGTTTCACATTTTGCTTTTGATATGGTGACAGGCAAATTTCTTTCAAGAGTTATTCTCTCTCTCAAGATAAATGTTACAGGGTCAGAAAATTAGTGTGGTTCATCTTTGTTATCTGCACATTTGTTTTCTATGACAGTAGTATATTTTATATGAAATCAGAGGATTTTTTCTATTTTAACTTTTAAAAAAATTGTGCTATTAAAAATGTCCTAGAACAGTGCCTGTTCTTGCTTATATCTAGGATGTGAATGCTAATACCCTGTAAAATTTGACAATGCCTGGAATTGCCAGAACCAGCACTTCTAAAGCATTCCATTTGTACTCACCTTTACTTAATTCAGTGCCACTGTCTCAATTTAGACTGGCTCAGACTCTTGCAGTTAAGTCTCCTTACAAAGAGTCTGGTTGGAAAAGTTCAGAGAGGTCCTTTAAATGCCTATAATTGGTAGAACCTCAGAGTCAGGGCACCACCACTGTGAAAATCCTGGGCAGTGACATTCAGCCCTTGACCCGAACAGCGTTTCCCAGTTCCGAGATGACAGGACTCAAGGTATGTTTTCCTTTACTCTTATAGTCTCATACAGCAGAAATATATAAGCCACATATTAAGGGTGATGTGGTAATTGACATTCATGCTGTAACTTACAGCATTCCTCTTCTTATTTTTCCTATTGAACACTATTATGCTTTTCCTTAAGAATTGTAGATAATGTTGCCACCATGGAGAAAGGTGATGTGATTTGAGTGCCTGAGTGGACCATGGACCATTCCTTCTCCAAAATCTTCTGTATGACACTGGCATTTAACACAATTCCTTGGACCATAACAAACCATTTGGAAAACAAAACATATATGTTCAACAAAATAAGTCACCTAGACATTAATAAAACAAACACTGTAAAAGAGTCAAAATCAGGTGTGCAAGCTTAACAGCAAACCTTGATTTTCCCCTTTACAGGCAGAGGTAAAAGACATTTTAGATAGGCTAGAGTTAGAGAAAAGGTCCCTTTTGCTGAAGTGAAGCTCAGTCTTTTAATTTATTTTTTTAAATATATTTTTTTATATAGCACTTTCTCTAATGTGACATATGTTAAAAGTCATAGCTAATTTAACAATCCTTATTGTTTTCCATGGGCAGTTACATAGCATACAACGACATGAAAAGATTACCCTGGGTTGCTTCACTGCTGGATATAAATGTATATTATAATGCACTGAATAGGCTAATTAGGAATTAAACATTCCTTTAAAATCATTTGAACTCAAATTATGCTGACAACCAATTTTTTTTTAGCTCTAATAGTTTTGTTAGACATTGAAGAGCTGTGCTCCAAGTCTTTACACATTGTTCTGACTTATGCTCAATAGCAAAGCATGGCTCTAGAGAATAGTTTTGAACCAAAGTACCTGCCTGTGACAGGTGAACTCCAGATCTCCTGGTTTTTAACTACAAGACCAGTATTCTTTTTCAGAATTTTAGAACCCTTCCCCCATCCTTTTCCCTGTAAAATTTGCAGACTGCCCCCCCTACCAAGGAGTTTTGAGCAGTAAGAGAAAAGGTGACAACCTTACATCTAGCTTTTTTTTTTTTTTACACTTTGCTAGATGTGAATTAACTGACAAAATTAACAAAAGAAATTTCATCAGAGGTGTTCAGTGAGTTCAGGTGAAAAGCCAGAGTTAAATGGGTAAACAAAAACTGATTTAATGGCCATCTCCAGTAAGCCTATATATAACATTTCAGATGAAGATTAAAAACACCAGCTGAAGAGAAAACTTCTTCAGCACCAGGGAAGTTAAAACAGTGTTTTATTCTGTGTATATTGTCTCACATGCAGGAAAGGATGAATTGAATTCATATCTGAAACAGTACAAGATTTTCCATCTGACTTCATTATGTGTTTCTCCAGAGCGCATCCCCTAATTTCTGCCTGAACTAAATGTGTGTGTAATGTGTGTAGAGAAAAGCAAATACAACACAGCTCTGCACTGTATTACCAAATCATTTTAATAAGACAATGATATTTTTTGTTTTTCCACAGTCATATCTTAATTCTAAGAGTCCTTAGCACACACTAAATCCCTTTGTTAAAGCAATCCTTGTAAGCATAGGTGTGAAGTAAGGAGGGGCATTATGCCTTCCAGCACAGTTAGCAGCAGAGATGAAGTAGCATTCCAGTATATGGGGATTCTCAATAGAAAGATTTGTGGAGACTCAGCTGCCATCTCCTTACAAATAATTAAAATTAACAAATTATCATTGTTATAATTCAGGCAGTTTTGCTTTCTTTTAGCATCCACATTATAGTCAAGGTTATATTTCCTTTGTTACAATTTGCAGGATTTTCCATCATCTTAGAATATCTGCCCTTTGTATCTTCAGCCTCTTCAGAGTTCAAAACCCATTGTAGATGCTGTTCTTGAGGTGGCAGAACTTTAAAACACCAAGTATGTTGCAGCTTTCCATAATGGGGATGTCATTGACATAAGTGTTTTTTAAAAATTCGCATTTTAGTGTAGCAAAGAATAATAATTTTTGTTCCTGCTGCTGTGATATCACATTGATGTTCCCTTAGCTTTACTTCATAGAACATAAACAAAATGTTGAAATGATCCATTTTCAAACTGTGCATGTCTTCCTCTACCCTTACATATTGAAATTACATTTTAAAGCCATGTCATTCTGTTTGCCTCAAATGTGCTGAACTGCTACAATTAACATCAGATTAGAAAGGATTCATCAAATGGTAATTCTTCAGCAATCATGGCAAACTGCAACTTGTTCATAAATTTTATTTTTTCTAACTATTTAATTCATATTATGAAGTATGACTAATAATTCTAGAAGTTTTCAAAGCCACCTGGCTGATTTGTTAGACTCAACAGGTAAAGTCTTTACTTAACTGCACCCCACTTTTCCCAAAAATACAGGCCATAATTGGAATAGCCTGTTCTTATATGTCAGAAATTATAAGTAATGAGATACCTTACAATCCGTCATCCTGCACCTAGCTAAGGTTTGTACTGGTGTAACTAGCCCAGTTAAAAACTGTTATTATCCGTAATTAGTTTTGCTTGAATACCAAGGCAACTCCAGTTGTCTTCGGAGTCTGAGTCTCAATGATTTACAGTGGCTTTGGCTTCCCAGTACTTAGTGCATTTTTACAATTTTTAAATTGTTGTCATATTAAAAGGTTGTTAGCAAACATTATTAGTAATATCTAGTACCAAGGCACAGCAAGCCAGTAAGTTAATATTTCAAACCAAGGAAAATGTTGAAATACATTTCAGAGGGAGATAGAAAGGAAAAGTTTCATCCTGGCAAATGAGACTGTCAAGTAAAGACATATAGGTGCTCTCACTGAAAGACACTCAACAAAATATCAACAGGACTCAGGAATTGCGAGCTTTCAGATACAGATAACAGGGAAGGTCACTTTCAGCTAAAATACTGAATTCTGAATACTTAGGTATTCAGAAAAGGAGAAAAATATGCTTGCTCTATTAATTAAATAATTGTTCCTTAAACATTCAGGAGGGAATAATCATAAATCAAAACATAACTTTACTAGGTGTGTGAAGAGAGTATCTCGATCTTTGATCATGAATTATTATCATAATTTTCTGCAGGAAAGCAAAACTGGGGAGTTGTTCTTCAGATTACATAATATTCCTTTTTCTTCTTGCATTAGGCAGTGAAGTCCTAATTATTAGAAGACTGAAGAAAATCAGTTTTCTTGCTTCTCCTCCATGTTTCTTCTTACAAATAATATTTTTGAGCAATTTGGCTGCTCTTTTACTAAAAAGACAAGTTCTTCAGAAGAGGAACTTCATGTAGAATTTTTGAATTAGTGTAAAAGCACCTAAGCTATCTAATAGAGCTGTGCAAAAGAGAAGGATCAGAAATCTCATTCTTGACCACCATGGTTCAGCTAACAAACAGCTGATTGAAGCAGAAATTGCCTAGGTCCCATGTGCTCAGCTGCTATAGTGTTTAACACATATATCCTATGAACTTAGTTTTAAGGGCTAGAGATGTATTATAGCATTTTTCATGTAACGCAAATCAAGTGTATATTTAGTTATCACAAACGCCTTTTTTTTTTTGGCACAGCTCCCACTTAGCAGGGTTAAAACATCTGAAAAGGTATGTGATTCAGCTGGTTCTCCTGAATTTGCAAATTTTCAGGTAAAGATGAACCTGAATCTAAGTTTGGTCAGAGCACTTCTGAAGTCAAGAGAATTTTACCCCTAGATAAGATTAGGAGTTTATTTTCAGTGTTCAGAAGAAATAGCAATCTACTGTCTAACACTTTCTTCCATAGAAGACTGTTGGGATTTCGATTTTAACTTCTGTTTTACAATTAACTTTATTTCATGCAAATGGCTACACTACTGGTTCATAAATCTTTTCTGGATTAACTTTGCTGTGTCTGATAAAATTGACACAGAAGAGATTAATCAATATTGATAAGTAAGCAAATGTGATGTTTTCTCCACATTTTTGCATGAGTTACAGCTGAAGCACTGGGTGCTAAATCAGTGATTTTGTCATCCTAAATGTGTAAAATAACCCTTTTTATGAAACTAGTTCAGTAGTTCAGCAGGATATATTCACCCTTACTGCTAAGAGTCTGTCAGACCCACTGACTGCATAACCTGACAACTAAAAAATACCTTTGTGCAAAATCATGGTGGGGTAAAAAAAAGGAAAAAAGTCTTCTCAGAGACAACTTTATTTTGCATGTTAACATCAGTCCTTATATCTCTTAAGAATATGTGATCTTCGTACTGTGTGGGTTACAATCTCAGTAAATGCAGGTAAGGTGAGGACTGACAAGCAAACCTAAATTTGAAATATTCCTGGATATTTTTTTCCATTTAAGCTAAAGCTTTGTTTTTATTATATGCCAGCATTTTTTGCTAACTGTTAGCTATCTTGGTGTTGTATGAGAAATCTCATTTGTATTAGGGAAAAGCAGATAAAATTAGATGGATCAAGATGCATTGCTACTGTGCTGGGAGTGAGGGTAGCACCACAAAAAAATAGTGCAAGGGGAGTTAATGCTTATCAAGAGAAAGTTAACTTTTGGTGTTAAGAATTAATTTAGCTGAATTGGTGTGGTGAAAGTGGTAAACACAATCCCCCTCACTGTTGTTTGTCAGGGTGTATTATATCACTCTGTATTGCTTTGTCAATAATCTGCCTGGCCTGCAAGCCAGAAGTCTGATTGCCAGGATGAGTGACAGGCTGGAGATAGGTGATAATTCTAAGGAATTGGAGGTGTAAAATCTTTAAGAACCATGTCTACAGTATAAATGCAAGGGTATCTCTACATCACTCTGTACTTAGAAGGCAACAGCATTGTTAATGGCAAGCTGTCTGTCCATCAAGTTTGCTACAGGAGGATTTATCCCTCTTTCCCTCCTTATCTTCCATGGCTGTGTTTATTTCTAAGCCAGCTGCAGAGTATCATCTGTTGTCTTCACCTCCTACACTGAGTACAATGATATGTTCTTAAACTGTGGTGTTTTTCAAGCATTTCTTTTTCAGAACAGCAACTTCTAATTTTGTTTGTATATGAACACACTGAGGTCTTTCCATTCTAGACATGGTAAACACAGGTTGTTTGCTTTTTTTCCTCCCTTTTTACTGTACTTATCTCAAGATTCATAAATCTATTCTGTGTTGCTAAATTGTTTGAAATACGTAAGGCAAAACATAATGGAACTGGTTCAGGTGATTAATAAGATCTGGAAGTAATATGGCAAAAATTATTCTTTTGCATAATAAAAGTATATTCAGGAAAGTGGCTGTAAAGGTATCCTGCAATTTCAAGTTTGTTGTTTCTCAGTGACTTCTTTCACAAGTAGGTACTTTGTAAATAAAACAATTCTTTTTTCTGTCAGCCTTGTGAAGGTAATCTGAAATTCAAGTTTCATAGCTGGTGGCCATGTAGTCATATTAAATGATCCAGATTTGGTTAATTAGTCTATTGACTATGGCAAAAGAAGCAGTGTTAACATGTTCTCTCTTGCTTGTGCAATTAAAAGTGCTGATAAGTATTTTATAATCATGACTACTGTGATCACAGATTTTTTTTATTGTAAGATGTCATTTAAAGAATTGCTTTTATAATAGCAGCTAGTGTGCAGACTGATCTAGAGGGAGTTCAGACAGCCTAAACACCTGTGTAAAAGTAAAAAAAAAAAATAATATTTTTTTTAAATAGTAACTAATTGGAAATGTTCGGTTATACGACTTTTTGTATTACCAGATAGAAAAGGTTTTCTATCTAGTAATCTTAGTTCAGATTAAAATTAGAAATTGAATTACCAAAACATGAAGAGAAAGATATTGTAAAAAATACTTGGTCTAATCACAAAGATTATATAATGAAGACTTTTATTAGCAAATATCATTAAAATTCAGCAGCTTACAGTGGTTTACTTACTCACTTAAAACCTTCAAAAGGGTAAATAATAGGGTCTCAGGGGAAAAAAAACCCAACCCAACAAACAAAACACTTGGCTTTCCAGTGCACTTTAGTGGCAATATTAAATTATATTTGTTTGTTGAATTTATTTAGCAAAGCTATGCTAAGTAATCATGAATGATACTTCTGTTTCATCTTAACCATCATGCTTCCATGAACATCTGCATATATTCCTCTCTGTATTTCCTTGTCAAATGAAAAATAGATTCTGTCAATAAACTCCTTATTTACAGTTCCCAGAACCAAAACAAAATAATTACTTGGTAATTACTGAATGTTGATATCAAAATATCAAAATCGTGTTAGCCAGACATACATACAAAGGTGAGTCTTTTATTTCTGCTGAAATTCATTACTGAACTCTGGGATCAGAACTTATTTCTGAAAAAAATATCCATGCATTTATGGGATAGAGGGGCTACAGTCTGATGAAACCTTTGAGCCACTGTAAGTTGTCACTTACAAGCAGACAAAAAAAGAGCAGTCCTGTCCTCCCATTGCTCCTGATTTCCACCTCTGTACTGTGTTGGGTCTTTCACAAATATTTTGCAGTCTTATAGTGAACTGGATTGAGGAAATACATGAATTAACATGGTGGTGTTAATTTTTTTAAGGGGTATAATATAATAGCATATGTAATAGTAGTAGTAGTAGTAATAATAACAACACAATAACAACAGCAGCAGCAGCAGCAGATGGTGGAACAGTTATTCATTTTTTGTTTTGCTATCACACAGAATGATTCACTGACTTAGTTCAGCAAGTGGTTGTAATGGAACCCATGTACCAGGCAAAGGGACTGGGTTATGAAAGGATGATAGTTCAGCCAGAAACAGGGCCAAGTGCAAAGTTTCTTCTTTTGATGTGGTCTCAGTTCGGTTTAAATTGCTTATCTAACTGTATTCTAAAATGCTCATCTCTAACTCATTTATTCTAATTATAGTATTAGATGTTACCACAGTAGTTAGAGTGGGAATAGTTATCTTTTATGCTTATATTTCTTAGAGATATTAAAGATGTTTATCACAGCGACAGCATACCTGAAGGTCTGTATCCCCAACACACTGAACATCAATTTTTGATTTCATACCAGTCAAACATTTATTTAGAGGCCGTGGTATGATATATTGATAACGTCATCATTGGTGACATCATGACAACAGTAACAATAGCAAGTAGTACGATTTAGTTAACTGTTACTGAGAAATATTTTGAAAGGTAAGGTGCTGTGTTTGCAAATCACACCTAAAGCAGAATAGATACTGAAAAAGGTTTATTTACCACAGTTCAGCTACTCATATAGAAAAGTAGCTTAACCATTCTTTTGTAAAAGTACACCTCTTTCAGAACTCATGCTGGAATAAAACATAGCAGTAATCTCATTAGAAAGGGAAGAATTTATAGCTAGGATATATTTATAGCTATTGTCTTAATGTTGTATACTTACAAGAATGTACGGGCATATATAAAATTAACATAACAGCTCTCCATTCAAGGTCATAGGTATACTTGCGAAGGAACTTTTTTTCTATAAATCTAATTTTATTTAGATTGACCCTTGAAGAGCCAACGGCTTATTTGTTGATACTGTCTATTTTATCGAGAATAATTTCCAATTATTTGTTTAGGTTTTGAGGGGGTTGTTGGTTTCATTTGGTTTGGTTTGATTTGGTTTTGTCGGTTTTTTGGTGTTTGTTTTTTGTTTTTGTGGTGGTTTTTTTTTTGTAGCTGGCACTTATCCTCTTTTTAAACTGAGTTTCCTATACCAATGCAGCTATATTCCTAGAGATCTGAGATTGTCTTCAGTATGCTATTCAGCAGTATTATTTGTTTGCAACTCTTTATTATAACTTTTTCTTGTTATTTCCTCTATTCGGCTATTTGACCTCCTCTCTCTGCAGAGGTTCATGCACTGTGCAGCATCTGATACTCTTTTTATTCAAAGGATTTTTTTTTTGCTATCTCTACTGTGTGACAAGTCCTTCTCTTGACATTGTCACAATTACTGTAAGTCACATTCTCAAATGTAAAGGTGTCTTCTCTTCAGATCACATCTCCTACCCCTTTTCTCTGATCATGGTTCACAGGAGGTGAACTGTTCACAAGAATCATTGAAACCAAACATTAGAGCTTCCCAAAACTTTATAAAGCCATAATTCTAAATGTAGAATGCATACCTTACATATATTACAAATAATATGATTTAGGGTCTTCGTTGAAAATATTTCCCAAGCCCACAACAATGAAATAAAATTGAGATTATTTCAAAGTATGACCTGTATCTAATCTAACTTGTGATTAATACCATGTAATTAATTACATCCATTGTATCTTCATAAGATATACCCTACAAAAGAATGTGTTGAAAGTTCTTGACAAAGACTTCTTCAACCAGTGACCAATTTAGGTGCAAATGTCATGCTGGGGATGTATGGTTTAATCCCACTAAAAATGCTGGGGAACAATTCCAGAGTTGTAGCAGGATTGTCCATGTGCAAGTGTACAGATATCATCAATTTCCCAACATCCAGAACTGCCTTCAGATCTCCTGGGCTTCTGGAGCAAAGTATAGATTATTTTTCCCCTTTATGTCCAGAAATACATAGTGTTCACTCAGAGTTTTCACAGACCTTGAACAATGTGCACAAGTCTCCCAAGTCAGATGACAGCTCAGAGGAGATATATTTACATCATTTTCCCTGCACATGTGAATCTGTAGGAAACACTTTTGACCTATGTTTTCACTTCAGTCAAAATATAATAGATGACAGTGTTCAAAGAAAATTGCAAAAATGGCAACCCTAAGGTCTATGGAAAGAAAGATGATAGTCATTCAGATAAAACTTCTTTTATAACTGTTTTCATGTGAAATAAATTCCACGAGCTGAGTAAAGTCTTTTGTGAAACATTTGACTCCAAAGCAGAAAAAGCACCATCAGTCTAAGGAAGGGGAGCTCCAGATGAGGACATTTTTATGTAGCTGAGATCCGGATACAAGACGAATTTGAAGTGACATGTCTTTCATCAAGAAAGCTATTAACAAGATTGTTCTTCATCAAGCACATTCAATAACTAGATTGTCTATAACAAGATAATCTTGCGTGAGTGATGAACTCAACATTTGTTCTGTTATGAAATAGTCCAGAAAAGCAATAAAATACTGAGGAAAAACTCCAAACAGATCAGTGTGGGAGCACTGAGTAACAGTAAATTCCAACCTGCTTTGTACCTAAGTACCTGTGCTTTTGATTTCTTCTTGTGCTCATTGCTCAGATACCTTCAGAGTGTGACAGTTTTGGAGGGGATACTATTGTTAAATACAAAATAGAAACAGAATATTAGGTTTGCAAGATGATAATGTTTGGATACTCTACAAAAAGCTTCACTGGGCAAAAATGTGCCTTTGTAGTAAAGTCTCTATGTACTTCCAAACAACTTCTTTTTTTTTTTTTTTTTTTTTTGAAGTCCAATCTTTNNNNTTTTTTTGTCGAAGTCACATCTTTGTGATATAAGTACATCTATATCAGATTCTGTCACAGCATTAATTTTGAGAGCCAAATATCTATTGTATTCTTATCAGAAGGGTTCCTATAGTAAAATTTATGTTTGCAAATGCTGGGGAAACAGGAAACCTGAAAACTGCATTATAGATTAATATTGTGTGACCTTTTTCAGCTGAAAAAAAAAAAAGTAAAAAAAATAATTTCTGTGTCACAATGATGTTCATCATCTGATGCTTTTGAAGAAAATAAAACTTCTAACTTAGTTAAAACAGTGAATTTTTATGTGTTTGGGTTTCATTAGCAAAGCACTTTAAAAACATTAGAGAATCAAACATTCAAAGTGCTAAAAGAGGTAGGTAATAATTGATGGTAATTAATCCGTCGTTCATAAAATGATTGACAGGGAAAATTCCAGTGCCCTTCCTAAGACTCTGGAAGGAGTCCATGTCAGAATCAGAGTTACAGGAATCAGAATGTCCTATTTCCCAAGTTGTGTTTTTGTTTTTTGGAGTTTTTTTCTATTAAAAATTGAATCATATTCTCTTCCTCAGCATTATTCTAATAACAATCTGCATAGAAATAATCCTTTAGATATCAATATTTGCCACAAAATACTCGGTAGCAGAGAATGCTATAGGTGAACGATGTCTTTATGTAAGTCAATATGAGAGTAATGGAGAGTTATCACTTCTTATATGAATGCTCTTTATTTCAGGGAGTATATTACTTTATGTCGCTACAACTGCAATTTCTACACAACAATATTTTTCTCTGCCTGACAAACTCCATGCTAATAGTTTCCTCTTGAGTTTTTATATTTTTTTTCTTTCTTATCTTTTGCTAAGACTGAAAATTATTAGCATGGCTCTGGTCAACCCTGTGGCAGTGAACACCATTGCTAGAGCAGTATGTGTTGAGCAATACTTACAAATAATTATGAAATTATTTTAGGAATAATGGGACATGATAGCTGAATTTTTTACTCTGTTGGCCTTCTGTTGAGTGCTGATAGTCACAGGCTAATTTAGGGTTTAAATATGGTGCTTGAGAAGACTGACTTGAGAAGAAGAGGAAATGAGAACAAGCATCCTTCCTTTGGGAGAGCACAGAGGAGTGGGTGCACCCTTGTGCAGACCGTGCCTCATGTCAGCTAGAGACAGCAAATAAAAGCAAATAACCCTGGTTAGTTAGAGGGCAGGGGTGGTATATCCCAAAAAAAGAAGGATAATGACACTAGCAAATATATAGAGAAGAATTTCATGCTGGAAAAGTTGTGCTGAAAAAATTACTGTGCTGGAAAACACTGCTTTGATGAAATGTAAATGTTCTTTGGAAACATCCAGTTTTTCTCATATTTTATGATGGAAACCTAGAACAATTGCTGCCAGCATATCTACCTCCCCAACAGCTTGCTTGGCAGCCCTGGGAGACCCAGCTCACGTCAAGGCTCCCATCACTTCCAGGCTCTCTGCTGCAGATGTGAGAGGCTTACAGGGGCCCTGGCTGCAGGTACTGCCAAGCACTCACTTGTATGGTAGAGAGCTTGAAAGCAGCTTATCAGGTCTCTGGACAGCCTGGGATGCCTCATTGCTTTGTGCTGAAGTACCACATTGATGGGACTGGGTTTGCTCTGGGCACTTTTGTTTATTTTTTTGTATTGTTCATCCCCCAGGATCTTTTCAGTGCTGAAGTTTGACTCCTCTTTATAGGCTAAGACTTTCCTGCAGAGCTGGAGATCCAGGCTCTAATCCACCCTGAATCTCTTCACCTCTCCCCAGGGAAGCTTTCAGTATTCAGCTGGGGAAAATCAGGCTCCTACCAAAGTGAGAAATGGCTGCATCTCTTTATGAGCATTTATTTAGGAATCTCAGAGGGGCAGAGGAAGACTATTACTAGCAGGAAAAGATGCTTTGTAAAACTGTGATAGCTCAGGATGAGAAAGCTGAATTGGCCTGCCAAGAGTAAATATTTCTATCATATTCTATTTTTATCACTATTTGGGGATAGATGGAAGCAGCTCAACAGTTTTGTTGCTATCGTATTCTCCATTGGCATTGAGTTCAGAAGCCAGTAGGGGTAGACAGCTAAGAGCAAGAGGTTCATTATGTTGATCTTTTCAGAGTGCTTTTGTTTTTCTTAGCTCTGCTGCTGTTGGGTTGGTCAGAATGGGGAAGTGTTGTTATGAGCTGCTGGGGTGAGTTACAAAATTTTCAGATTTAAAAGTCAAGACTTTCTTTTCAGTTGTAAACTCAAAATAAATGAGAAACAGGTGTTCAGTCTGTGAATTGGCCATGGCTCGGAGCTTGTTGCCTTTATTTTGGTGGTACTACAGTGAGATTAACTTGGCTATGGAGTCTGCACAATACTGTATACTATATTTCCTTGGCTTCTTTCTCAATCATTAATAAATTCAAGAAATACAGGGAAATATATAAATAGCTGCCAAGTATGAGGCAGATAGAGCCTCACTGAATGCAAAGTTATTCTAGTTTCAATATGTCTTTCAGGCTATCTCTCCTCTTTTATCCTTTTCTCCTCACATTACCAGCCATCTGATTCTCCTACTCATAATATTCCTTTGTAGCTGATTCAAGGCTCTAATGATTACCTCTGAAGAGATTAAATGATAAGTGGATGATACTGGTCTCAGGTTCCTGTTGCTCTCTCACCCATTACAGGTTCCTAACACTGGGCAGGATTTTTATGAATGGGTTTCTGCAGTGTATGTTTAAAGACCTTCTGGTCGCTCTGTGTAGATACAAGAAAGAGACTAGACAAACTTAACAGTCCTCTGTACTTTGTCCACAGCTGAATCATCCCTTGTGATCCACATTCATGCAGAAACAGGTAGTGATACAAGCAACATGCAGAAACTCTGTTGAAATAAACTTCTACAAGTTGTAGAAAGGGTGTCTAGCAGTTTAGGAATTTTTGGCTGTTACTATAGGGTTATTAAAGCCCTCTGATTTATCCTTGTCATGTTCTTATCTTTGAAGGAGGTCTGAGAAGGTAGGTCTCCTGGAGGGATGCACACAGATTTATTGACAAGCAAGAAGCTGCAGCTGCCCTATCTTTTGGGAAGCAGAAAGACAAACACATAATTTTTTCCAGATCTGTTCACTTTGACTACGTACATGGAGATTGGCCATAGTCAGACCACAGGAACAAGAGACATCAGAATAACCACACTTAAACATCCACCAACCTGTCTGCCTGGCCTCAAGCATGATATTTGTGTGTCAGTGAATTCCTATTATTTTATTCTGCACATTTAGTAAGACCACTGTAATATTTCTCATATCTACAAAAGAGTAAGAGCGTGTGCTTGCAATATTAGTAGGAGATCAAGTTTTAGTTGCTCTGGCAGAGCCATGTGGGAAATCTTGCACAATGCCTGCCTAAACTTCATCTTGCTCTAGCTGATGTTCATTCCCACATGAATGATGCTAGAAGATTCTTTTCCTTTTGTTTTTCTTCCAGTGGCAAATTTCAAGACTTGTTGAATCTCTGCTCTTCATGCACCCTTCAGCTTCTCTCTTCCATTTATCCCCATGCCATAGTTTAAACCTAGCCAGGAACCAAGCTCCTTGCAGTCACTTGCTCACTCCCCCACCAGCAGGATCGGGATGAGAATCAGAAGGGTAAAAGCCAGAAAACTCATGGGTTGAGATAAAGAAATTTAATAGGAAATCAAAAGCTGCGCACATAAGCAAAGCAAAACAAGGAATTAATTCACTGCTTCCCATGGGCAGGCAGGTGTTTAGCCATCTCTAGCACAGTAGGGCACCTTCACACATAATGGTGACCTGGGAAGACAAACACCATCATTCCAAGTGTCTCCCTCCTTACTTTTTCTTCTCCGCACTTTATATACTGAGCATGATGTCATATGGTATGGAATGTGCCTTTGGTCAGCTGGGTCACCTATCCCAGCTGTGTGCACCCTGAAATTTCTTGCTAGTATGAAAACCAGAGACATTCTTGCTCTGTGAAAGTACTGTTCAGCAAAAACAAAAACATCTCTATATTATCATTGCAGTGCCCAGTACAAATAAAAATAAAAATGTCTCATACCGTGACTGTGAAGAAAACTAATTGTCCCTCTGCCAAAACCAGCACATGCTGGTAGATTTTGGAAAAGAGATTTTTAAAGTATGCTCCAATGGCAGTTACTGTTTCTTAGGAGCAAAGTTGATTTCATTACACTCTCTGATAGGGAAACCTCAGTGTTAACACACTGAAGGGAAGTCGCAGTCCATAGAGAGATGAGTTAGTGAGGTTTTGCCCGATGATTTTGTCCAATTCTGTCATCCCATCTCACAACTAGCTAATCTCTTTTCTAGGCCTGAACTCATCTTTTTGTTCCTTATTTGGAAATTTTTCTTTTTCTTGAATGTTCAGCATTTTCAGTACATAACTATCTCTTTCACCAAGCACCCACATGACCCTAAGTGCCACTGTGTAGTCACTATTTGACCTGGACTGTTAAGATCTGATTATTATGATTATTAGAGAGATGCCTCTGCATGAATTCCGGTGCAAATGAGACCATATGCTGAAGTCAGTAGTAAGGATTTTACATTGTCTGTTGCAACAGACTCTTCATCTATTGCAACACTTGGATCACCAGCCGTCCTCTGAAGGAAGGCCTCAGGAATCAGTCTATGAGGCACTTTGGGGACCTTTGATGGTTTATGACCCTTTCTAAGACAGGACAACTGCCTCTCATGTGAATATCCCATGTAAATGTGTCCTTCCCAGGGAAGGGCTGAGTTCTGTGACTGAGTCAGTTTGTGTAAGGGAAGACAATTGCCAGGATATAAAGCACCCTCTTGTGTCTGCAGGCTCTGCTTCTTATCTAGCTTCTGATTGTGGGTATTCACTCCACTGTCTTATGCAGATTAGGAGTTTCACTATCCCACATCCAAATGGCACCTCCACAAATGGGCAATTGTTTTGAGTCATTAACCATTAACAGTCCAGTCTCTCAGACTCTCAATTTCTTCATCCTTCTTGTGATCCTCTTCTGCAGTGGAGCTGTTTTAATTAAACTGGCCATCTGAATCTTTTAGGAATGGGGCACAGACAGAAGGAAGGGTGAGACAGGAAAAAGGCATTAGATTCTGGAAAGAAATGAATGAAAAAAGTGTATCAGAATGAAAACTATGAAACTTTTTTTTTTTTTTTAGGAGGCTCAAGAGAAAGGTCTGATCCTCCCAGCTTTATATGACACTGGGTATTTCTTTTTCTTTTTTCTTTCTGTTATGAATTCTGTATGGTATAAGACAGTCAAAGCGATAAATTTAGAGGCAAATCTACACCTGAAAAGTCAAAATTATTGTTTTCCCTTAGAGAAGGCTCCTTGGGTAATATAATACAGGGAGTCATGGGCAGTTGACCGGTAGCTGTGATATGTACCACTCTGGCATTACAAAAAACTAAACTAAAGAAAATAACAAACAAACAAACAAAAGACACAAACCCCAAAACAAAACAAAAAAAACAAACCAAGCAAAAAAAATTCTTTTCCTGAAAATAAAATAGAACTAATGAATAAATAATACCAAACAAAAACCAACTGGACACAAACAAACCTGCCTTCCTGAGAACCAAAGGGGGAAGGCCAGAGAAGCTTGCTTGTTTGAATGATTTGTTGTCTATTTCCTGATGGCAAACAGTATGCTAAGTAATGGCTATTTAGTCCCCAGGAAAAAAATATATCAGATAGTCTTCTGTGTTCCACCTTATCCTCTGCTAGGATACCAGAGCTTAGCAATTTCTTTTTTCTCTTTGAGGAATAAGAAAAGACTTTCAAAATATTTAGATTTTCTTACCTTTCTATACCACAACACTTACACTTGCAGATTTACATTATTGAGCCATTTCCATCAGAGCTGGAAACTATGCAATGTGATTTGCTTGGGACTGTGCAAATTGCAGAAGTTTTTAACCGGCCTGTTTGCTCATGTGTAGCACCACATATCAGGTGCTACACATATCAGAATACAGCACAGTGCTACACTTCAGTGGCAACTCTTCTTTTAGTGGCCATGCTGCATCACCAGGCACAGTGCATCAGAAATTGTTATATCTGAGAAGGGTGTACTGACTATGAGTATGCAGTGATCTTGTCTCTGGTTTGGGTTCCATCTTCAACCTCTCTTTGGTCCCCAAGATTTGATATTCATACAATGAAAAATATGACCAGTTAGATATTTGAAGTCCTATTTCTTGAAGAAGCCTTGCTCATTCCTCTTAAGTTATGTGAATTTATAGATCCTTCCCACTTACTGTCAGTTGGGCAGGTATGGAGAATATCTTCATTTTAACTACACTTCACTGTTTTTTATTGAGATGTTTCTGTAGCAACTGGAAATGAGGGGTGTAAGGGAAATTCTCAACAGTACATTTTGAATGGTTTCAAAAATCAAAATTTGTATAACTATGGAATCAAGAAAGAATGAAAGTATGAAAGAATGGAAATAATTGTCAAAAAAACTAAAGTCATAACACAGTTTATATATGAAGAGTTGCACCATTATATGTGTAAAAGCTGCTAACGAGATGACAGCAATATCTTCCAGCTATCAGGGGCACACAAAATCATAATTTAGATACAAACAGACCTTGGGTCAGCTGGTCCAACATCCTTTTCAAATGAGAGCCAACTTAGATCAGGTTTTTCAGGGACTTGTGCAATGAAGTTTTGATGACTGCCAGGGATGGACAGTCACTAACCTCTCTGGACAACCTCATGTATAGATTAACATTTTATTTTACATTCAGGAGTGTGCTTTTGGCATATAAAAGTTAATAATCTCCAATTACTTCAATCAAGTTTACTTCGTGAAGTGGTCTTGGGGGCTGAGACTGGATTCTTAGTCCCTGGAAATGAAATGGAAAACTTGCATTTAGGAGAACATCTAAACCACTTCCATCACTAACATTTTCAGTCCACAAGTACAAGCTAGAGGTAGAACAGATTGCTAGTCTTATCACATATCATGTGCATCTTGGATCCCCAGCAACAGGAGTTTTCACATTATGGATCCTTCCTGGTGGTGCCAATATACTACTTTTGTCAACATAGACAAATTCCTGTAGTAAACTTGGAAAAAAAAAATTATTTTGGGTCAAGTTCTACTACCTGGTTTGGTTCTTCAGTTGCTCTGAATACTGGGTTCATAGTTACACTGATAAATATGTGTCTTTTTAAAGCAAATAAGTATTATGCCATTGTTTTCTGAGTCGGAAACTAAGATATATGCAGAGTTGCATAACAAGTCACATACAGTATAGGAATTTTATTATCCAGGATCCTTTATCTCCACATTTATCCTTTATACACATTCATACAAAACACACTTTAAAAAACTCAGTTTTCTTATGCATATAAGTAAAAATAATTTCATGTGCATGCCCGGCATTTTTACATCTGTTTTTAGTAGAAGAAAGTGTTTCTATTGCCTCCAGGTTCCCAGAAATCTCACAGTGGTTGCTCCACAACTTTTTATATTCCTGTGTAGCAGATCAAATGAATGTGAACAGCCAGTATTAGAGAGAGCAATGTCATCACTAGTAGATTAAATTGTGAAAATCTCTTTCTCAGAGGGTTACATCTTTCTGGATCAGGATAAGATGCTTTCAGGCAGAAGGGCATCTCAAATTGTGCTACTGAAGGTCAAGGGAATCTCCCTTGGATGTCTTAAGTCATAGAATAATAGAATGGTTTGTGTTGGAAGGGGACTTTGAAGATCATCTAGTTCCAACCCCCTGCAGTGGGCAGCAACAGTCTCAACTAGACCAGCTTGCTCAGAACCCCATCCACCTTGGCCTTGAGCACCTTCAGAGATGGGGCACCTACACCTTCTCTTGTCAACCTGTTCCAGTGCCTCACCACCCTTGCAGTTAAGAATTTTTTCGTAATATCTAATCTCAACCTCCTCTCTTTCAATTTGAATCTATTCCCCTTTTTTCTATCTTTACATGTTCTTGCATATAGTCTTGCCCTATCTTTACTGTAAGTTCCCTTCACATACTCAAAGGCCACAATATGGTCACCCTGAAGTCATCTCTTGTCCAGGCTGAACAATCCAAATTCTCTCAGCCTTTCCTAATAGGAGAGGTGCTCCATCCCTCTGATCCACTTGGTGGCCTCCTTTGGTCTCATTCCAACAGATCAATATCCTTCCTGTGCTGAGGATCCCACAGCTGGATGCAGCACTGCATACGGGGTCTCATCATAGCGGAGCAGAGGAACAGAATCCCCTCTCTCAACCTGTTGTCCACGCTGCTTTTGATGCAGCCCACAACATGATTGTTTTTCTGGGCTGCCAGTGCACCATGCCAGCTCACGTCCAGCCTTTCATCCACCAACATCTCCAAGTTCTTTTCAGTTGCTCTCTATCTGTTCATCTTCCAGCCTCTAATGATACCGGGGGTTGCCCCAAGTCAGGTCCAAACCTTTGCATTTGATTTTGTTAAACCAGATGAGGTTCTCAAGTCTGTCTATGTCCCTCTGGATGGTATCTCATCTTTTCGGTATGTCAACAGCACCATTCACCTTGGTGCCATCTGCAAATTTGCTGTGAGTCCCTTGAGGAACACCACTGGTCACTGATGCCCAAGGGGGCTCTGAGCCATTGGCCACTAACCTCTGGATTCAACTATCCAACCAATTCCTAATCTTAAACCTAAAAGTTCATCCATCAAATTCATCACTCTTCAAACTGGAGAGAAGAATGTTGTGGAGGACTGTGTCAAAGACTTCACAGAAATCCAGATACATGATATCTGTAGCCCTTCTCTGGTCCACTGATGTAGCTGCCCCATTACAGAAAGCCACTAGGATAGTCAGACAGGATTTTTCCTTAGTGAAACCATGCTGGCTGTCCTGAAACACAACCCTATCTTCCATGTGCCTTAGCAGAGCTAGCACTCTCCTAGAGGAGGATCTGTTCCATGACTTTCCCAGGCATTGAGTTGAGGCTGACAGGTTGGTAGTTTCCACGGTCATACTTTCTTCCCTTTTAAAGGTGAAATTCCTTTTGCCACTTTTTCCAGTCATCTGGGATTTCCTCTGATTGCCATGACTTTTTGAATATCATGAAGAGTGGCTTGGCAACTACACCAACCATTTCCTTCAGGACTCTCAGATGCATCTCATTGGGTCCCATAGACTTGTGCACATTCAGATTCCTCAGGTTGTCATGAACCCGATCTTTGTTTACAGTGGGAAGGACTTTCCTGTCCCAGTTCTTATCCTGCCATCCATCCATTTGAGACGTGTGGGAAGAGAAGTTGCTATTGAAGACTGAGGCAAAAACAGTTCTTAAATACTTCAGTCTTCTCATCCGTTGTTACCTGTATACCAACATTGTTTATCAGACCTTCTTTTACCTCCTTTTCTGATTAATGTGCCTGTAGAAGCCTTCACTATTTTTCTTTGTATCCCTTGTCAGGTTCAGTTCCAGTTTTGCCTTGGCCTTCCTCATAATCATACTCTTCACAGGTTATCCGTCCTATTTTCCACTGCCTATGCATTTGCTTCTTACCCATTAGTTTGACCAGCAGTTCCCTACTCAGCCATTCTGGTCTCTTGTTTTCCTTGCCTGATTTCTTGCATCTGAGAATTACTAACTCTTGCTCTCTACAGAAGACTTCTTTAAAGATCTGCCAGCTCTGTTCCACTTCCTTGTTTCTGAGGGCAGTCTCCCAGGGGGTCTCACTGACAATCCTCTGCAGAGCTTAAAGTTTGCCTTCCTAAAGGTCAGGAGTCTGACTTTACTCAACTGACCTATATTCCTCAAGACTGCAAAGTCCACATGTGCATGATTATGACAGCTGAGTGGAGTGTTCCCCCTTCACATCCCCCA
>VWZF01001128.1:0-70611 GCA_013396755.1 Sclerurus mexicanus
ACAAACAACACCCAAAAAACCCCACCCAATACCTATCAATCATTTTAAGTAATACAGAGAGATTAATGCTTCCAAATGTTTCACTGATACCTAGCTTGGCAAAAATCTACATCATGGATAAAGGCAGGAAGGGAAAAGATGAACAGTAACTTATGTTGCTTATTACAACAAATTGTGTCCATATGATTCTTTGGAACTCCCGGAAACATTTATTTTTTTTTACACATTTTCTGTTGATAGTGCTGCAATTTGTTGTATAAGCTGTATTTTTCTACTGTGCTTTATAACATAACCATGAGAACCATACAGGGCAATTTTTAGGGGCACATGATGAGAGAGATATCAGTTTAAATAGATGACAATTAATTCCAGTTCTGGAATTTAGCCTTTGGAAGAAATACAGATGGAATTATCTTAATCTCTCTTCTAGCACTAAGGAATAGCAAGAAATCGGACAACTGCAGATAAGAAAGTTCTTCTCTGTAGGGAGATTACTATTACTATGCCCAGATCTGGTACTTCGGTTACATACACTCACCTAGACTGTTCCACATGAAATTAGACAAATATTCTTAGACCAGCTCTAAAAGGTGGATTCCCTTTGAATACATTACTGCAAAGTATGGCATAAGAGATTCCATTTGTAGCCTCATATCAGAACACCAATAGCTTTTAGGGATACCATATACTTAAAAAGCCTAACTGAAATAAAATAGTATGAGTGATCGGTACTGTACAATTAACAGTTTCATACATATAAATAATGCACATAATATTACAAACTCTTCTCCTGTCAACTGCTTAGAAGTGCATACAACCTTGCATTACAGGCTTTTTGAAAAACTAACTAGATATACTGCCTTGTTAATCATGAACCACAAATTTCCAGAAACTATGAGGCTAAACTTTTTTAAAAGCAACAACTTGCTCTCAGAGGTAAAAAACCCTGGATGCTTTTATATTCCTCTGTCTATGTACTGGTTGCATCAGAGAAGCATGGACCCTTTTAAGAAAATAAGGACTTACTTTTTAGCTAAATCTTCACACAAAATACAGTCTGGAATAACAGGACACTTGCAAATGCCATGTTTTTAATAAAGAGTTACAGTCCCCTGAGCTTTGTTTGAAGAAGGAGTTAAGAGTGAAAGAGAAGGCATAAGTTTGTAGAACAAGAAAATTCAAGAAAAATTTTAGAACAATAAAAAATCATTTAAAAAAATTCAAGGGAAAACTGCGTTCTTCTAATCTATTAGGGTTATTGAAGCAGGTGATAAAAGTGGAGATGTGTTGAATGAGGTAAGTATTCAGGGAATTCAGGGAATTTATTGAAGTTATAGTCAGTAATGTCTCTTAAATGTCACATTAAACAGTCACATTAAAGAATAACATGAATAAATGACAATAATAAATTGAAATATTCTCAATAAAATATTTTTAAATTAAATCTAAAGGTCTTTATAAGTATTATTTAATACACCGTAGCAAGAGTCTCAAATTTATAAAAGCATATCAAGAGGAAGAGTTAGAGTTCAACACAGAACTTCAATTCCGGCAAGTTAATTGAATTTTAGCATGTTTTTTCCTGAAAGCTGCTGAAATCTGTTTGCCTAATGTAACCTACCTCATTCTACTTAATGGTATTGAAGCATCCTAAAGCTAAATGACTGAGGCAAGACTGAGATCAAAAGTAGCTCTTATATATGAAAATGCTAAGTGTTGCATTAGAGACTTCCCTCATTTATTTGACTTGGGAAGAAATCACTGCAAGTCCCTATATACTACTTGTTGCATTTTCCTTAGAATGACAATGCCAGATAGCATTTTTCTGATGTGTTTTAGCACCTGGTGTACAGCACAGCATCTGGAGTCAAAAAGGTGCAAGTGATGACACAGCCTTAATCCATGCCGACAATCCATTCACAACTGCAAGCGTGACAGGTAACAAAGCACCACACAATCTTTCTAGCCAAAAAATGCCATGTCCACCAGCACACAGATTGTGAGTCTTACCTGACAAAGGTACTATGGCTCACACGCAGCCTGAACAACCTGTGCCTGAGCAGTATAGGCTTGTGCTAGTCTGGTTATCTCAGACTGTAACATTTTCAACTACTGACATAGGTAGTTTGGTTTGAACCAAGTTGCTGAAGATCAAAAAGCAAGCTGCCCTTAGTGGAACCTATGTAGGCTTAGCCTCATGTCCTCACTAGTGCATTTACAGTTGGTTAATCTCATTAAAGCTAGATGAGAGCAGGGAAATTAGATTAAAAACAATTTATAAAAGTAAAGACAATTGTTTCCACTTATATCAATTATGTGTGAAGCCGTTCTGATACCAAAACTAGCTCTTTGAAGAAAAAGAAATTATTGAATGGACAAACTAATGTAGCTTTTCTGCACAAATTCAACAAAATTGTTCAGCTTTTCATTTTCCCTAAAAGTCTGCAAAGCCAGATATGTGGCCAATGTTACACTGGAATCTGCGAAAATATCATAACCTTGATAATTTACTAAAACTGTCATGTCTTGGTGCTGAGTATTGGTGGAAGTATCTGAGAGGGCTTATTTCAACACACTAAGTGTGCTAGCACTTGGGTATACCTAATTATAGACCCGTAAGTAGAATAAGCTTCATTGTTAATGCATAGTTACCAACACAATCACTGATGAAAGAAAGTCAAACTCATGCTGTGGATGGTTTGGCTTAAAGCCCTAGATATCTTATGAAGATTTAGATGTCATTAAGAAAAATCCATTGTTTTCAGAATAATTATTTCCCTGCTGAGAAAACATCCCCCAGTCTGCAAAACTAGCATATTAACTTAGCATGAAAAAACAATCTTATGACATTTATTTCCACTAGGATGCTAGAAATACTAATGAGAAACCAAATGTGCAAAAATGTTTATTGATGGGAAGGCAACATACTTAGAGAAGAAAAACTTTTTCTCTTCCCTTTGTTTTTTTGTTTGTTTTGATTTTGGTTGGTTGGGTTTGGTTTGGTTTGGTTTTTGGTTTTGTTTTTTGGGGGTTTTTTAAAGCAAGTTATTGGGAGTTTCTTGTGATTCCACAAACACATACTGTTTAATAAGATATTTAGGTCCCACTGGAGTTAAAGAGAACCTGAGCTATCTTTAAAGAGTGCTCCTGGCAGTTATCACTGAGAATTATTTTTCTTGGTATTAAACAAGATTGAGATTTGAATTAGACACTTTGCAAGAGAATACAAGAACTTTATGCCTCTGTGTCAAGGCTGCCTGCTCCTTTCCTGAGATACACTGACTACCCAGGCTAATATGTATTACCCTAGACTGATTCTCCTTTGGGCCCTTTTGACCCCTCCTATGTGGAAATAAGAAAAAAAGTTTCCTCAGAGGTACAAATATCCTGTGCTAAACTCCACTTTTGGGCTGAGGCATGCTGCACTTCAGCCCTCTCTTGATGCTGGCCTGTGGGTGTGACACAAAAGGCTGCACGTGCTGCATCTTTGAATTTTGCTGGGCCCTTAGAACCAATTATTCCGAAGAGCAAAGGCTGACATTTAGTTTGGATGGAAAGTGCTGATTTTCACTAACAGAAGGAATAGTGAAAGTAGGTAAATGAACTAAATGTTTGAAAAATATTTTAGCACTGGACCTAAACTCTTGTTTTAATTCGTAGGACAGGAACATGCAAAAGGTGATACTGCCCATGGAGTCTCTATTCAGATTTCCATGGGTTGTTGTCTGATGGTCTCTTCTGCTGCATTGGTTACAGTCCCAGCTGGGGTGATCAGGCAAAACAGTCTCTGAGCACATAAAATCCTTACTCCTTCTGAAATATTTAGTACTTAGTCTCAATCCTGATAGAAGCCTTTTTCCTACAGGATTAACAGAAGATTTTTAGGTGCTCAGGCATTTCATTTCTATAGTCTTCAGACCTTGTACCATTTTCCTACCTTGTGCTGCATGCTGAAAAAATAATCTTGTCTAGATGTTTCCTTATGTATGAATCAGTCTGGGTTTAGAAAGCACAATTTTTTCAAGCAGTATCTTCCAGTATAAAGGCAATTACGTACCTCAGTGAGATGCATGCCAGACAGACTTGAAGAATCTGTATTTCAAAGAGGAGATATTTTAGAATAATAATAATAATTTAAAATATGAAATGTAATCAAGGAAAGGGCAGATAAGATGAATGCAATCTATTTATTATGGAGGCAGGTGAGACAGTTATATTAACTGCATAAATTTGGCTTTGCTTTTTTCCATGAGTTATTCAAGCTTTCAGAAAAGTCATAAAGTAGGAAGAAATCCTTATGGAAGTGCTGGGGGTTGAGGTTTTTTGCATATTATATTATTGAAAGCATGATTTCCTACCCCTTCCTATCTGAATTTCAGTTAATACATTTTTGAATGCAAAAATTTAAGATTTTGAATTTACTATTTGAATATTCTCACCAATTGGAATATCTGTTAAATTTAAATTAATTAGGGAAAATGGAAAAGATAGGCACTGTTAGATCAAGACTTTAATGTCTCTTTAAACTCTGATCAACTATCAGTTTGCTGTTTCCCCTCTATCTGTCATGATCTATTTGCCTCCAAAAGAGCATCACAAAAATATTTCATGTTACTCAGCCTGCAATGAACCTCTCACTGCTTTCAATTCAAAGAGTTTTTTGGGTGTACATGTATGTTTCAGTAGGAACAGATTTGTGATGAAACTAAATTGTTATGGTACGCAGTAAGAAACAGGAATTGTCACCTTGAAAGAAAAGCAATGTCTGTTTTACTTAGATTTAAAAAAAGTGTGTCATTCTGTCATAACCAATGCAAAATATTAATTCAGAAAAGTTCCTAGTGTTCATAATCAGATCAATCATTTCTTCTCAATTAAAAAAAAAAATTGAGAGTATGTAAATATTGGCCATTTGCATTCTGCACTGGTAAACAGAGAAAGCACAATTATTCTCCTAAATGGGGCTGATAGTCTCATAAAAAATCATTTTCACCACATTCAGCAATCAGCGTTCCTGATACCTGATGGCATCTGTCAATATAATGAAAACTGTAGTTTGATGGAAAGAAAGGAAAATATCACCTGTGGTTCCACAAATAAAGGGGAAAAAAGAAAAAAAAAAAAGAGTTGGACATACAGTATTAACTGTGCTTACTGATGCACTGCACACACAGTAGCCAGGGAAACAAAGGAGAGGAAGGACCAGCTACCTTTATTTATTTTAGTAACTGACATTCCAGCTGTATAAGTACTCATTTAAGTCTGAGCAGAAAGTAATACTGTAAAAATATGTATGTTCTTGAATTTAATTAGGTTATATATCTATACCTGTTCTTTTTGAGTGCTGATTATGGCATTATTATGGCATATAAATGCCTTCCAGCAGCTCCCTGGCAATGTGATTAGTACTTGCTGTGTTATATTTTATTAGAGAGCTTGATCTTAACAAATGTTGTAAGAGCTGCATTAGGAACAAAGATAAATCACCATTTGCCAGCATCAGAATTTCAGGAACAGACTGAAAAGTTCATATTTTCCCCAATCTGTTACATTTCATTCCCCACACATGTACATATTCAGCACAATCTGGTTCTCTCTCTCTTTTCAAAAAATTGAGGAAGAACTTCCGGTATTGTAAAACTGAAGTTTTGTGTCTCTTATTGGCATGAATTACAACATTTATAGTGCTCAATCTAGATTTTTTTCCTTTTCATCTAACAGACAGAAATTAAATTCTTGTTAATACAAAGGATTTTTTTCTTTTAGCTACATTTAATTACTTCTAGTACTTTTGCTTAAGCTGTTCCATTTATAACAGCCACAGAAATTCATTTCTACTTCAACAGGAAAGGCTCACGTGTAGACCAAAGGACAACTCTGCTATGGCAGAGGACTTGAATCAATAACCCAGGTAGTTTCTTCTGGTACTATATGCCCCCAAAAGAGCCAAGAGAAAAGCAAAACAACTTGGGAAGCTGCACTTTTAGGAATCTTGTACTGCAATTTTTTTTGCTATTATTTAACAAATCTAAATGCTAAAATTAAATGAGATGCATAAACTAGCCCTGGATCTGCAATGCATTGTTTCCTAAAGGAGTAAGTGATATTAATAAAACAATTATTAAGGTTTCAAATTGTTCTTAGGATGTTTTTATGATAGCAATGTAATCAATCAGACAGTATCTGTGTGCAGCATTGCATTCCAGGGTTATGCATCCACGGATGCATTGTTTTAAAAGAAAACAAGAAAAACTCTTCTATAACATTGTGTGTGTGTGTGTGTGTGTGTGTGTGTGTGTGTGTACACAGACTTGTACACATGTATGTATGAGGATACATAAAATCATATAGTCACCTCTGTTTTACTAACAATTGACACTGTTGTCCCACTCACAATTAATTCTTATTACAGCTCAGCTTTGAAGACAGAAAATGCATTTCTACATTCTGTCAGTTGCCTTTATCCAACTGAATACTTTATTAAATAGCTGAAAGCTTACCAGTAGTCCCATGAACAGTCCCAGCAGATTGTCCCAGCTTCCAGTGGATGAGTTATGACATTCAGTCACATGCCTGAAACTAAGCCATGAGTAGAAAAATGCATTTCATTTCTGCAAAGTAAAATCAATTGTTAAGTATTTGCTGAACAAAGGTAACTTAGAGCTTATACAGCTGAAGCCAACAAAACTACTGTTAAGAAAGATTGATAGAGTATTATGCATTTATTCTTTCCCATTTCCTCCTCTCATTTTTGTTTCTTTCCCCTACTGTATCTATGTATTAAGCTTGATGTGGTTTGGAGAAGTGGGCTGTAAGTCAACCCTCATTTGTTCCTTCATTGTATGTTATATTTAATTAAAAAAAAAAAAAGGAAAAAGGAAAAACTGAATTTTACCAACCTTACAGTGGCACATGGTGAGTTTAATTTCATTGCCATAGTGACTGCAGCTTATTTCTAAGCTTAGCTTTCTACAGTAGCAAAGCTATCACCCACAGATCTCTTTGCTTATTCTTCCTTAAGTAAACATTCTAATACATTGTACCACAGAGTAAGTGCAGTAGATACTGTACTTTGGTGTTTTTGTAAAAAATCACAGAAAAGAGTGTGAACTCTATGTGTGGTAACAGTTACTGTGGAAAAACATACAAAGATAGGAGTCAACTTACTGAAAAGAGAACTGTCATTTGCAAGGGATTCATGAATTTCTCTATTTTTCATCTTATTTTTTTTAAAAACTGATGATACATGATTTTTTTCTGATTTTCTGAATTCATATTGGTCTTAGGCAATTTGCAAACTTACTTTTTAAAGCAAAAAACGTTATTACAGTTTCTAAGATGACTGCGGTCTAAAAGTCATACTCCCAAGCTTCTCTACTATTTCTCCTTTGCAATGCCTCCAGTTATGCTGTTTTTACTTGAGTTATGCCCTCCTTTAGGAAGAGAAGTTGAAAAGTTAAGTTACAGACATTCTGTATCCTTTTCTAATTCTCTGGTCCCATTTATTGTAAAGGGACTTTAGATTATAGTAGGATAGCCAGTTATTTAAAGTCTTATATTTCACAAACAATTTATATAATAATAAAATAGTATTTTAACATCCATAAACATGGAACACAAGATAATTCATTAAGAAAAATTATGAAAGAAGAATAATGGCTTTCATTTACACTGAAAGGGTTGTAATTTATTGTGAAGTCACATGTAACATCAAGAATGTTGTGAGAGTGGGTGAGAACTGGAGAAGTGCAATCAGGGTATCTTCATAAAATAACAAAACAACCAAAAATGTCATTTATTTGGAATAACATTATTCACAAAATTTGGCGTCTTTCAACTCTATAGATCATGCACTTAAGGGTTGGACTTTATGGTCCTTGTGGGTGCCTTCCAGCTCAGAATATTCTGTGAACTGTGTGAACTAATATGGGTTTTTTTCCTGAGGAGAGAAGAGGATTTTAAATGCTTCTTTGTGCTCAATTTCTTAATCTTATCAGAATGTTACATTTTATGTGAAAAAAATAAATGCTGAAATAACTAATTTTTGAACATTTAATAGCATTTAATATTAATTAACATTTAATAACATTTAATCTTAATGAATGTTATTTCACAACAGCATTTTTCATCAAATTTTTTTTCAAGATTAAGAGAAAAAATGTTTTAAAAGGTTCAATGAACCTGAACAGTATAAAAATACTTTTTAAATAACATTCAAGACTGGTATTAACATACAGTCCAAAACACACATTTCCTTTATATTTTTTCTTTTGATCCTAAAAAAAAAAAAAATTAAAAAAAAAAAGCACTGTTATTTCAACTCCAGTTTCAGTGTCCAGTGAAGCTATTACACATTTTCCTGATCCATTCACCACACTGGATCTTTACCAAAGGATTTGCAAGCTCTGTTGCCTCTGTTAGCAATCTGGTGCCTATAGGGAGATAGCTGCAAATGTTGTCTCTCTCTCTTACCCATATTTAAAAAGGACACTGGCACTTTCTTACCAAAGCTACTTTTTTTTTTTTTTTTTTTAATTCTCAGTCATCTGTCAGTATCTTCCTGATAGCCACCTTCATTGACTTTAGATTTATTTTTTTTCCTTATTTTGGACAGAATTGTTGTAATGGGACTTTACAGATTGAGCTCTTATGCTGGCAGATTGACCTTACTCATTTTACTTGAATATAAAAGTATTTCTTTCAGGTCTGGGAAGAAAGATTTTCTAAAAGAACTATTACTTCAAAGACAGGCTGTCTGCGTGGATAGCCTGTCCCCTGGAGAATTATTCTGCCCATCAGATCAAGATAGCATGAGTCACCTGTGTATGAAGAGAGCTCCCATCTTGATGCTTCTGGTTGTTACCTTTTACCTCCACTAGATTTTGAAGGCTTGCTTCTCGAATTGTACCACCTGTACTACTTTAAGAACTAGCAGACAGGCTGGCAAGGTTTCAGGGTTATGATTAAATTTAGTTACTAGACTGAAAGACTGCACTTTCATGATCCAGTACTCACTACAATGGTTTCCTTGGTCTTCACAATATTAAGAATATTATTTTATGCCTTATGTTATGGGTTACTTGGAATTATTCATGCTAGTTTTAAGATATCTAATGTGTGTGGTATTAGTGCTGCAACATAGAAAATACATATAAATATCACAGTGTCTTATCTCAGACAAATTTGAACTGTTTCCAACTGAGATGAGATGATTAATTCAAGAACATCATCTTGACAACATGGCTACTATCAGTTCTCTCGGAACACACACAATTGTACAGTGACCAAGCAAGATAGAAAAACCTATGAGAATCAACAAAATGCTAGTCTCTTAAGCAGTCTTTACAGCAGAAGGAATTGTCTCATCTTTTTCACAGGATTCATTCTTCCCAGTTTTGCCTAGAGGAGGGTGCCCAAGTTTCCTTCCAAAACTCTGACTATAGGAATCAGCAGGGCTATGCAATAACTGTCATTGAAAGGAAGTAACAAAATTCTGAGCAGGTTTCCTGAAGTAATCAGTACACAAAAAATGTGGGATGCATCATGGAGCACAGCTCATATGCAGCAACAGCATGAATGTTTAATGCAGTAAAGAATGCACATCTCACATTGCAATGAAGAGGTGTTCTCCTGTGGATTTTTGTAAGCCTCAGAGCAGGGCCTTGATATTTAATACTGAGTCAATCAAATGTAACCTAGTATTACACTTAAAATTCCCAGCATTGCAAATTTTAAATTCAAAGCTATTCTAAGAGAATTTGGGGTATAGAAATGGGTCAACTCTTTTGTGTATTGACAGTCTGTAGTCTGGTTATCTTAATCCCCCAGGTGACATGACAAATAGAGCAGTTCTTACCTAAATTATCTGAAAAATATTTCTAGCACTGTCCCAAAGACGGGCAAGGTACAGAGCTGAAGGTACAGACTGCTGTACCTCTTTCTGGACAGGCTATACCATTTTGAGCTGTCAAAAGGTTTTATGCTTCTACAGACATACATGGCACCTAAACACAGCTTTTAGTGGTTAAGAAATTGAAGGTGTGATTGCACTTCATGCTGGCTTATTTTACTATAGTTCTCCATGCTTATGGCAGTGTGGATTATGCCACATGTTATTATTAATGCAACAAAGATAGGAATGATCTTTGGGAAATGCAGCTGGATGATTATTCCATGTATTGAATTTTGGTCATTGACCTCCATTAAGCTGTAACAAGTACAACAGTCAGAATAATTCAAGGCTAGAGACTTACAGAGATAAATATGAATTCCAAGATCTTTTGTAATGACATTGGACGGGTAACTTTCTGCTTCTTTATCTTCATCACTATTATATTTATGTAGCAAAAAGAATTTCAAATGCATAATGCAGTGCCTTTTAATGACAGCTGTATTAAGTCTTTATTGTGTCTCTGCAAACTAAGCCCTTAGTGTTCTGGATTAGCTTTCCCAGTATACATGCTGACCACAGTATGAAACTGAAATGGACCCTGTAGATACCATAAGCACTGTTAAATAAAGAAAGAACAAAATAAGAACAAAGAACTCAAACCTAGATTCTTTCTGGAAAATACCAATCTATTTCTTTCATTAAAAGTTATGTTATAGTGTGTTGTGTTCATTTCATACATTGTATAAATCAGACACAGTTATCTTTCATGACCATCATAAAAACTTACATTTTAGAAAACTGACCATCAAATTCTTTGCATGTTTTAAGTGAGAGAGCTGGTAAGATCATTTGAAGGGCTCACCATAAAAAAAGAAAAGTACTTTTGAAAAAGGAACAGAACAGAAGGAAAATGATGGAACAAACTCAACAGAATAAAATGAGAACATCCAGGAGTATGCCAGTGTTAGCAAAATACCAATAAGCCTGGAACATAAAGCAGAGCCTCCTACTACCCTTTCCTTTGGCAAAATTCATACTGAATCCACGGAGGAACTCCATTTTGATCTCTCAGATTTTATATCCATTTTATGAACATGAACTCACTGAGAAAAATGCTGTTAGTCAAAATGCCAGCCTATAGCAATTTCTTTCTTACAAGTGTGTTTTCAAGTATGTCACAGAATACACTGTGTCAAAGTCAAGTTATATTTTGCTGTGAAACTTCTGAAAAGTCAAGAAGTAATAGTATTCTAGAAACCTCTAGACTTTTATTTCAGTCGCTTTATTCAAAGCAATCTTTCCAATACATCTAACAATGGATTTGTATGCATTTATTACACATTTACATACAAAATCTGTAATGTGTAATCCAGATATATGTCCCTGCAATTAATTGCTAATACAGTCAGTAAAAAGATCTTCAGACTAGATATTAATAAAATGTGTACATCTTAGGGACTGCACTGAATCTCAGTTAAAACAATTTCATATTTTAGATTTTAGTTGTTATATCTCTCAAGAAAATGCTGCTGTTAAATATTTGACACGAACCAGCCTCAGTGAACATAGTAAATATACTCTCTCATTTTATTAGTATCACGTATCACAGTCTCTGAAGGCTGAGTCATATATGATTTCATAAGTCAAGCTTAGCTAAATCAAGTCAATTGCCTCTAAGTTAAAACTTTGAAAGTGAGTTGAAAATCAAAGTTCACACTTACTCAACACAGTAATTGCTGGTAAAAGTATCCCACATCGATTTAAGCAAGACAGTTTGACCCTGCCGGCATACTACCATGTGTTTGAAGAAAGCTTAAATATCAGGGCTAGTGATACTGCTTAACCTATTCATGGAATCATAGAGTCAATGGAATCTTGACCCCAGTAGTCTCCTGAATACAATTTTGAGACTCAAAGACATAACTCTTTATTCCTTGCACGTAGCCCTGCAACAGTCCGTCTCTTCCATGCAGTTTCCAGGTGAAGAAAAAAACCAAAACACAGAAATACCACCTTTCGGAATCCAAGACTCACACCATGGATCACTGCACATGGTTGTAGAGTTTACTAGAAAATGAGTACTTTCATGATTATCATGTTTCTTGGAACAGTTAACAGCTTCTACAGTGTAGTGTCCATGAAAAGTGTTTCTATATGGAAAGGCAGTAACAATTGTCAGAACGCAAAGCTTGAATCCTCAGACAGAAAGAGACTCCTTTAAAGCAGCAAGCACTCAGGCTCTAGACAAAGTTCAACCAAGCCTTTTTGTCTGGCAAAACAACTTGTTCACACAATGGTGGCCACCCAAAATAGTTGCCCTCGTAGCAGGTCAGAGGATGGATTAAGAGGTATTTTCCTTTTTACAAATTCAGGGCACAGTTTGACTAGCATCTTTATGTGGCCATGCCAGCCTAAGCACTGTAGCATCCTTAGTCATCCACTCAGTCCTCCCACTAAGCTCTGCCCTTCACACCAGAACAAGTGTTTGTGTAACCAGCTGACAAATGGGACCAATTCCCTCATTCAAATCCCTTCTTTATTGTTAGGTTTATTGTTCTTAAGCTGGATCAATGCTGCAGCTCCGTTTACCCTTCAGTGTGACAAGTGATTATGATGTGTAGGCGTGGGAAAAGAGAAAGGTGGGGAGAGGAATTGCTTAATCATGTACCATGTCTACGAGAGGTCTGTGATTGTCATTTCTGTGATTGCAACATTGGTTGCTTACAATGTGAATGCAGAGGGTCAGTGTAAAGAGTTGCAAACACAACACTGCAAGGAAGCAGAGACAGAGTGTCTTAGACCCAGGCTCATTTGGAACTTTTCTTACAGTTTCCTGTTGTTCTGGAAACATGACCATATAAAAGGTGTTTCTAAATAGCATGGCATAAAGAACATGTTTGTCTCAGCTTCTGTCTAATCAAAGTAGTCTTATCTGATCTTGAGTTCTGGCTAACTACAGGGCACAGTAGTAGAATAGTTTGCTGTCTAATTAAATACTCCTGCTAGTAGTGATCCTCTTCCAGAGAGCACTGAAAAATCATCATAGCTTTCAGATTGGGTTGGTATGGGTAGAAGCCTTCAGTGAGATTTTTATAGCATCAAAACTCCCTCTCTGCTACCCTGAACTAAAAACACAGGTTGTAGAGGTGTTTGATGGAGAGGAGAGATGGTTTAAGAAATTACATAAAAATATACCTTCTGAGCAGAGAGGTTCTGTCTGGCTCTTTTTTCTCCCCTACCTGCAATATCAGCCATTGTAGAAACAGCACCACATTCTAAGAAAACCGTGCAAGAAATCAAATGGCAATACCCAGTGTGACAGGGCTAACACCAATTTGTAGTTAAAATGTATGAATGACACTTGTGTCTCTATTATAAAGCTAGTAGCATGGCATATATATTCATCAGAAACACTGCTTCTTCTGTAGCTTAAAAAATTGTATTGTACCTAGCAAGCAAAGTATATTAGAACAGTCAAAACTTTTTCAAATTCAGCTGGCTCCAGAGTTGCAAAAGAATAATTTGTACTGTCAGCACCTTCACTGAAACGTTCTCCCTCTAACATAGGAACCAAACTGGAGTTTACTATTCAAATAGTTGTGAGCTTTATTTAAAAAATAAAAATGCCCCAAACACAAACCTTGACAAACCTGTGTACCACAGTTTGGCCTAGAAAATTATAATTGTCATACATTTCCTACCACAGGTTATTCTAAATAACAAAATTCCTAACATTTGGATTCCATGTCTCTATGGCCTGTTCTCGGCCCACCAAATTTGCCTCCGCTCTCCCCTCATATTTCCATGCAGACTAATACTGCATTATCACAGCTCTTGGTTGTGTTCCATAACTCTTGGGTCCCACGGTCCTCCTTTCCATGTTGCACTGCCTAATTCAGACATAAGAGCGTACTCGTTGCCCAGATAATCCTGGCCATATGGCTGCTGCCAGACATAGCATGCAAGAGTGGGTTTTCTATTCTTTTCCTTACTCATGCATTGATAAAATTGTTTTTACCTGCATAGCTCCCAATCTTCCCCAAAGTTGTAAGAGTACAATGGCACCAATACTGCCTTCAGTTGTCACATCTCTGATAAGCTCTTCCTTGTTTGCAAGTGTGAGGTCCATCACATCATGTCTTCTCATTGATTTGTCTATCATCACTGTCAGGAAATTTACTTCAGTGTTCTCCAGGAATCCTGGATTACTTATGCCCTGCAGATATCAGAGTGGTTTAAGTCTACTGCAAGAATCAGGGCCTGTGAACTTGAGGCTTCTTCTAGCCTCATCTACTGCTTCCCTGATCAGGCAGCCTGTAGGAGGCACCCACTATAGTGTCATCCATACTGCTGTGTTGTTTAATCCTCTGCCATAATTTGTCATCTGGCTCCTCATCTGTCCTCAGAAAGGCTCTATGCAGTCTAACTGCTCTCTCACATAAAGGGCAACTCCACCTCTTCATCTTCATATCCTGTCCTTCCTAAAGGGCATGTATACCTCCATTGCAACATTCCAGTCTTGGGAGCCATCCCACTACATTGCCACAATCCTAATAAAATCATAGCCCTGCAATCCCACACAGTTCTTTACTTGCTCACATTTATTCCCCATGCTGCACACGTTTAGTGTACAGGCACTTCAGAGAGGCACTTCTGACAGTTCAGCATGCCATTTTTCCCACAAAGGGTCTGGGGATTTTTCTTGTAGGCATTTCCTTGCTTACCAGCAAATGCTTAAGGTGACCTTATATAAGCTCTTCATTGTGGTTTTTGTCTTTGCCTTCACTGGCACCACTCCAGGCCCTTTGCTTGACAGCCCTGTCCCTCATTCTCTCACAGGCTGATGGCGATACTCCTCATTTCACATTATTCCCAGTTTAAAGACCTTCTTAGCAAGTCAGACATCCTGCTGGCAAAGATACCTTTGATCCCATGTCTACTAAGCAGGTGATGATCCTCAGACAGGGTCCCATGTTCAGAGAAACCAAAACCCTTTTGCCAAAACAAACTGCACAGTCATCACAGCTGGACAACCGGCACAGCTTGGTTTGTTTCTTCTACAAACATGATCTGAACATAAATACTGCTAAAAGCTTGGGGCAGCATTTGACTTACATGAATAAGACCAGGCTCAGCCTTTATAATTTCATGAGGTCACTTGGTTATCTGAATGCATAATTTCTACCACAAAACCATTAATATTTGAATTCAAGTTTCTATATATTGACTTAAAGATGCCCTTATCTATTTTTGAAGATAGCTGTTTTTTAAGCAACTACTTGCAGTGGGTTTATTCATGATTGCTGGTGTTTCTGCTGTAGAAGCACCTCTACCAAGTAAATCCACAGCCTGAGCTGAAGGCTGAGATTCCTTACTGACTGAAGTGAATTTCAGATGTAAACTAAACTGTACTGTCTGGCTGTTAGTGATCTTTTTTGGTTGGTTTTTTTTTTGTTTTTGTTTGTTTGTTTGTTTGTTTTTGTTTTGTTTTTTGTTTTTTTTTGTTGGTTTGGTTTGGTATTTAATATTTACAAAGTGAAAAGAAAGCAGAAGTTATAATAATAAACAAAACCCATGTTTTTAGTAGTGAAGAATTGCTAGTGCCCTCTTCAATTTTCTGTGAAGAAAATTGGTTTAAATCAGTAAGCCAAATAGCTCAACAGACACATTTAACTTGTAACTGTGTCAAGAAAATACATCGGAGTAAAACCCACAGAAGGACTTAAGAGGATAACCATACTGTAAGTACCAGCTGAAGATGACTTTTTTATATGCCCCTTGGACTGACATGGATGACTGTGGAGTTGTGCCTCTGCTGAGTCCACATGGGTAGAAAAATGTCAGTTCTTACGGCCTGCTGCCTTTTCTAGGAAGCCAGTGTTCATACATATATCTCACTTTAATGTCACCTGAAACTCGTACGCTACCCAAAGCTCATTGAAGTCAATGAAAGGCTTTTAATTAACCTTAGAGTGTTTTAGGTCAGGCTTCAAGGCTCTTACTTTCACATCTGTTTAACCATATACATATCAGCATGGTGACTGACATCCAGGGGACTACTGCTGTGCCCAAATGGTAAAAAATCAAGGCTTAATTGAAGAGCCTCAAACTTTCCAGTCATAATAATAATGGAAATAAAAATCAGAAAAGATTATTCAGTCCTATCTATCTCTTAATTATACAACTTTTACTAGTCTTGAAGAGAAAGAAGTGAATACTTTTGCATATATATCTTCAAGTATAGCACAGACAATGAGAAGCTTATAGGCAACAATGAGAAGCGTATAAGGCTAAGTAAGGTACAAGTTAGGTTGCCCAGTGTCTCCTCTAACTGAATGTCTCTGGAGGCTGATCACCAAGAGGAAACGCTAGATATGTAAGCTTAGCTAATATTTAGATTACATGAATTAAAAATATAACAAAAACTTTAATTGGAAAGGACTGAAAACCAGTATGCAAGAAATATATTTTCAACTTCTCTATTAGCTGAAATATCATCACATTGCCAGTCACTTTTCTACGAGTCCTATATGGTCTCTCACCCATATGTTCAAGCACATATTGAGTAGGATCTTTCAATGACATCTTTTCACAGACATCTTCTATTAAGAAACAATATAAATAGAATATAAAAATGTCATAGCTTGGGGGAGGCAGGAGAGAGATTGCAAAGTGAAAAACAGCAGCACAGTATCAGCGTGGACATGAACAAAGAGAGACAAGAAGTTCTTTGTTGATCAGGTTACTCCTCCTGCCATAAACAAACCTTCTCCATGTTGTGCAGAAGTGGAAGCAAATGGACTCATGCGCAGTGGGTGGGTGCAATGAGTGTTATTTTTCAATTGTGTGAAAAACATTTTGTTTTCTTTGGCTCAAAAAGAGACCTAGATTAATCCAAGGTGAGGAATCTTGAAAAACTATATTTTCAGAGTAATTTATAATTTTATGTCCTTTCTCTGGAAACAGGAGCAGAGAACCTGTTTATCATACATGCTTTTTTGACCATCACTTTGCTCAAAAAACTCTTCACCTGTCAGTCTGTTGTCTCTAAAAATAAATAAATGTCTGAGTTTCCCTTTGAGTCTTTTTGTTTGCTTCTGGCAGAAGGCATCTAGATTTTCTGCTTTTTGGCTCTTTTCCAAACTCTGTCTATATTTTCTTATATATCTGAAATGTTTCATAATTTGTGGCAAGTTAGTTAACTATGCGGAGTCTCTCCTGTGCAGCAGTCTCAAACACATTTTCATGTGGTGCAAATCTCTTGCAACTAAGCCTGACCTATGTCAAAGAACCAGATAATGAATTCAGCTATTTGGAAAACACAAGGCTATTTGTGCTGTCAATTTTGCTGCAATAAGCTGGATGTTCTGTATGGACATAATTCCTACGTAGGCTTTGTAGATCATGTACTTCTACATTTTGAGAAACTTGCCTACCAGAAACTTGCCGGAAGATAATTTTAATGGAAGAAACTATTTAAAGCACTGCCATGAATAGAGTTGATTTTTACCATACACTCAGGCACTCACAAAATCAGAGCACAAATTCTTACAGTTTCCTCAGAAAGCAGCTACCAAGTGGATGAAATATGAAGTGAGAGCAGAAGCACCATGGAAGATGGAGGAAGGGAGGCAGTAGTGACCAGGTCTAGGGCTGGTCCTGGAAGCTGGCTGCCCCTTAGAAGCCTGTATTGATAATGGAGAGAAAGACATTTTAGTAGATGCGTAGCAGACAGTGTAGGTGTGTGCCCTCAGGTTGCTGCTGAAGGAGACTAGGAAAGCTCCCATCCTTCAACTGAAGTCAGTCCTTGGGAATGCACTCCCTAATATTTGAAATACCAACTTTGATTGGACCATAAACAGTTTTGCATGGGCAGAAATACTGAACAGAAGTAATTTCTGATGGCAGGTTAATTAAATCATAAGAGACTAAGGCTGGTCACATTTTTTTCTCTTTCATGTAGCATTCAAACATTTGAAATTCCACAAAACCTGGATAGAAGAAAAGAATTTTCTTTCTCATCAATTTTAGTAGTGACTTGACTAATTAGTAATGGCTCAGCAAAGCAGATACCACATATTAAAGAACACAGGAATGAAGAGGGCATGGTAGATCTTGGACTAGTACATATCCTTCAACTGAGAAATTACTGTCAACAAAATTTATCATTTGGTTATTTCTCCCATCTTTCCACTCAGCTGAATGAATTTAATCTGTTGCAGACAAGACATGTTATTTAAGCTCATTTCCTACTATTATGTATGCCTTAAAAACAAGAATAAAAGAAAAAAAAATTCCTTATTGTCTTCATTCTCTATGCACTAGGTTAGGAAATTCTTCAATAGAAAGAAATAGTAAGGAGAGCTTTCAAATAAAGCATTATTAGGTGCTGTACCCCAGAAAAAAAATCCAGAGAAGAATCCAGAAAAAAATGCCAAAAACTGTATGCCATTAATTTATTTCTCTTTAGGAATGAGTGTGAGCTGCCAGCCAGCAGTGCACCTTTATTTAGTAGAATGCCTAGGCAAATGGTTAACTTTAAGCACATTCTCCAGTTTCATTGATCTGAGAACACTTTTCTGGGGTCAGAATGAGAACTTGATATACAGGCCTGGATTTAAACATATACTGATTTAGAGTCTAAATATGAATTTGTATCAAATTTTGCCTCTAGGGTTGATTCATAATAACTGTTACTGTAGTGCAAGACCACAGAGTTGGAATGTATGATCTGTTACCCTTCACACCTTCACTAGTGATGAGATTCAGTCAGCATCAGCTCAAGTGATCTGGGGCATCCTATCATGTTGATTCCTTTTCCTGGTTGAAATCTGATTTCTTCATGTGGTGATAAAACAGGGTCGATTATTTATATATATATATATATATTTAATATCCAGTTCTTCCCAGCCTACTAAAGGCAGGTATTTTTGTCAATTAATTGCTTCCTTTATTATTATCATCTTTTTTTTTAATGCTGATGTGAAAGTTGTGAATTACCACACATAGTGACAATGGCAGAATCAAGAGATAAATTGAAAAAAATCAATATGGGAATACCGAAGTATTTATTAACATGAAATACAAATATGCTGGTTTATTTAGATTATGCAGAAGCTTTAAGTGTTTGTGGTCAATAAAATTGAAGTTTAAGATGCTAAAATAGCTGACAAATGAAACAGATATTAATGTTTATTAAATAGTTCCCTTTGTCATTTAAGGCTGTAGATTTGACATGAAATTTATGACACATAAATAATAAGATACATTATAGATCACTCACTGTTCTGTTTTTCTGTCAGTAAAACTTCTTTACCAGTCTGAAGGAATAAAAGGGATCTTCAGGCTTTTGAGATAGGAAACACCATGTGTGGGACGTTTGACAAAACAGCACACAGAAGAAATAAATATCAAACCAGAATGACTGCAAAATTATAGTGAAAAGTGAAACATGAAACCCAGCAGCTTACCCTGTAAAGAACTTAAGCATATAGAGGATGCTCTGGAGCTCTGAAAGTGAAAAAGAGGATAAGTGTTGTAGCTGGTTGTTGGGAGGGTAAAGTCATCAGCGGTTTTTGAGAACTCCAATGTCAAGTCATGAAACCAAGGACAAAAATACTGCTCTCAGTAGACATGATCTACACCCTGCAGATGTCAGGTCAGCACCTCAGAGAGACTACTTTTATATCTGTGCTTATAGCAACTTCTTCAGAAGAGCAATAATTTTGCCTCTGAAATTCTCCAAATGCACTTTCCTGCTGAACATTCTTTACACTGTGTTCCTTTACGCTGTCGTTTCAGGCAGAGAATGCTGTGCTACTTGTATGACGATGCACTAGCCTGTGTCCTTAGCAGAGGCTCAGAAAGGCTTCTTGCAGGGAAGTGAGGAAACATATAAGAAGCCTGATCTTCTAGGACATCAGTGCAGAGGAAAAATGGCTCCTGAGTTAAACAAAGATGAGCAGAAGGAATGCTCGTACTTACAGTTCACCTTGTTTATCAGGTAGGTAAAAAACACCTGGCATGCATTCTCAGTATAAGACAGTATGAGACAGTATTAGATGGGCTGCAGGATTTGAGACTGTACCTCAAGCAGGAGAAATGCTGGCATAGGAAGAATTATGTTGCTAGCCCACTGGAGACCTCCAAATCTTAGGACACACCTGTTTTAAGTCCCTGAGCACCAGCAGGCTCTTCTAAAATTCCCTCAACTCCTACTCTATCTGTATAAACACCTAATTCAGATGGATCAAAATGTCCAGCAAAATAACTGGAAAGTTTCTCAAATAATTGAATTTTCTTCTTCCAGTCCATAAAATGCCTTAAAAAAAAAAAAAAAAAAAAAGGAAAGGAAAGAACCCACATTAAATTGACAGTGACTCTTTTTATAATGGGAAAACACACTGTGACATTCTTTATATAAAAAAAACATGGTTGTTTTTCTGCATTGTATCTCATTATGAAAATACATGTCCTTCAGATATGAAAATCATTGCAAAGTGAGAGGGAAGTAATTCTGAGAGATCCTTGTCAAATTATTAACAAGATACACCATCAAGAACCACAGAGAAAAAGGAAATCTCATAAAATACAAAAGGCAAAAGCTCTGAAAGAAAATTCTGTCTTATAACTAATTTTCTACATTCCGTCTCTGTTCTCAACCACAGAAACCTTTTAAATTAAATTATCTTCCAGTAGAGAAATACATGGAATTATAATGCACAAAAAACACATTGCTACTTTAATATTCTACACTATTTATAAGATAGCACAAGGCACAGCATTTTACTTTTAAATTCTGGCAAACCAAATAATTATAAGTTCTTAAGCATTTATCTATGACATATTTAGAACATACAAATTCACCATAACATCTTGAGATCTTTTCGCTCAGATATATATCAGATCAGATTTCCATTCATGCTGCATTTAAATTTATATTCATTTTAAAGATCCTTTTGTCTGCCAGAATGATTTAAATTGACTTGCTGATAAAAAGTAGGGACTATATTGTATTTTAAAAAACTTATTATTAAAAAAGACATTGATTATCTAGCAAAGTACACTGTCTGACAAAGAACCTCAACTGGCTATTATTGGTGTAATTTCATTTAGAGCAGTTATGTGGGTTTCCCTCAACTGGGAATCTAGTCATGAATATTTTATGTAATTAGAGGATATATATTTTAAGTAGTAACACACCAAGCTCTATTGATATATTTGGCAAATATTTCTGCACTTCAACCAACAGTGAAAACTGAGTTTGGAAGCTAAACATACCAGTTATATCCAAATGATATCCATACCCTTCTTTTAAGTTTTGTAGAACCTGATTAAACCATCCATTGTCTTGGAGATTATCCAGGTTTATGCCATTGCATCTGAACACAGAATATTATGAGGCTATACATAATTTATATAGGTTAACAGTAATGATTATGAAAAGACTCAGGTAGCTAAAGCTCTTTTTTTTTTTAATACCAGACCTGATTTTCACTGTCACCTGCAAGGATGGAATTGCACCTTGACAAGACAGTGAACAGTCCCATCTTCCTTTACATTCTGGACACAGGTCTCAAAGAGAATTTACATGGTTCATAGGTCAGGGATAGATGGTGCATTTCATCCCAGCAACACTGCCTCCTGTCAGTGATGGCAGAAGAAAATGGGGTTTGGGGCTTTTAAATTAAAAAGCCTGTGTTATTAAAACCAGCTATAATCAGTTGGGACTGAAGGCCCATTTATGTTTTCATTTGCTGTGGTGAAACATCATAGTTATCCCATTGTGCACTCTGGAATTACTATAGGGTCTTATTCTCCTAAATGAGAACAGAATTTCCTTCTTCATCCTTTCTTTGAAACTAAGTGATTACAGCCTGAATTGCCACTGTGAATTACAAAACTGATTCTCACAGAATCCTTTTTTTGCATGCCTACACTGATTTTACAGGATTTTGACATCCATCAAAAGCTGAATTAAAAAAGATAGGAACTACTCTTCCAATATGAATTTCCTAATTTTATTCTTTGTCGGGTGTCTTCCACAGTGACAGTGTCCCTGTGGTTCATATTGTTTCTAAGGGTCTTAGATGGACACTCCTGGAAATTACTTCTTTGAAAAAATATAATCAATAAATAAATCTTTCGGCTAAACATAACTTTACACATAACTGTACAAAGAAAACAGAACAAAAGACAACTGATGAAAAACATAGGTAGTAGCAGGTCTGACTATGTTTTATGATAAAATTCAGATATAACTTCCGTGAACATTAAAGCAGTAAAAGGGGCAAAAATGCACAGCATATAATTTCAAAGTGACAACAATCAAGTTCCTTGGAAAAGGAACAAAAACATTACTCGTTTTGTACTTGTTACGTAATTGCACTTGTCCTTGGACACATTTCACCTGCAAACACATTTCCAGCAGTTTGGTGTGGAATTTTTATTACTTCTTTATATTTTTTCATCATCATCACTGTTTATTTTTTTAAATGTGACTGGGCTTGACTGCTTTAAAGAGGTTTTTGAAATGTCTGTGTGCATGGTGGACATGGCTATAGTCTCATAATCCTCCTCACGGGAGTGGAAATGACAAAAATGAAATAAAAACTGCAGGTCCCTTTGGAAGTTCTTATTGAGAAACCCGTAGAAGATGGGATTCACACAGGTAGAAATCATGGCAGTGAGGTGGCAAATCAGGAACAACAGGTTGTGGCTGCAGGTAGCAACAGGCAGAATTTCATGATTCCAATCAAACACGATATTGAAGATGGTGAGAGGCAGCCAGCAAACTGCAAATGCGACCACTATTGAGATCAGCATGATGTTAATCCTTTTGGTTTCAGAGGATCTGTACTTACTGTCTCTCATCTTGTCCATCATGTTGTTCCGTTTTTTTAACCGTATGTATATCTGCAGGAAATTGAACAAAGAGAAACACGTGGCATAAATTAACCTACCACTGTCATCTTTGCAAGGATAAACAAACATCAGACAAAAGAAGTACATATTGTAAGACAATTCTATCTTACCTTCACATAGCAAATAAATATAAAACAGAGCGGTCCAAAGTACTGAATCACCAAAAGCGTTGTGGTATAAGAAAGCCTGGCAGTGTCCAAGGGGAACAGGTCCAAGCACACATATTTGTCCTTATATTCATCAAATGTTACGTTTCTGAAGGGCTCGTCTGTTAACACATGGTAGATCAGGAAAGGCAAAGAGGAAGCTGTGGCTAAAATCCATATGGCAGCAATGCCCATGTAGGCATGTCTGTTGTTCGGCCTCCAGCCGCGGGGATTGATGATCAGCTGATGGCGCTCAATAGCGATCAGGACTAAAGAAAAGACTGAGACGGTGATGGAGGCACATTGCACAAAAGGGTTCAGTTTGCACATGGCCTCCCCAAAAATCCAGTGGTCCATTAAGGTATACACAAAGGTAAAGGGAAGACACATGATGGTCACTAGGAGATCAGAAAACGATAGATTGACAATGAGAATATTGGTAACATTGCGCATCTCCTTTTGTTTTAAAATAATGACAATCAAGGCCAGATTCCCAGAGATTCCCAATATTATTACAGTACCATAAGCCAAGGCCAATGTGAAGACCATGGCCAAAGGCACACGGCAATCCTCGTCCTCAAACTGCAAGATCTGCGAGCTCGTCTCCGAAATATTCAGGTGACCGGAAATATTTCCCCGTGGGGCAAGGACCGAGGTATTCATGTTGTTTCCAACTCGCCACCGCCGCCGCTTTCATCCAGACCGCTCCGAGTTCAGAACGCGCCCATCAGCCTCGCAGCGGAGCCCGGGCCGAGCCCGCTCCTCAGCGCCGCATCCCGCTCGCACCACCTGGGGAGAAGGGAAGGAGCAGGGTGGGTCAGCCCCGCGGGGAGCGGAGCCGCTCTGCCGCCCAGTCCCTGCGCCGGTCCGGGGCGGTAGCGGGGCTGAGGTCCCCGGGAAGGAGGCAGAAAGCGGGACCCAAGTGCAGGACTGCAAGTGGGGACACGACCCCTGCCCGGCCCGTTCCCGCCGGCGCAATTTACACGAAATAGCGAGCTGAGAAGCAATTTCAGTCTTTCACCGGCGCAGCCTCCACTTCATGCTTTGCATCTCCTTTCACAAGTTTAATCTGCAAGCTGCTTTAATCTCAAACTGCTTTAAGTGAAATGACATCTAATCACATGAGAGGGGGAAAGCCCATCAGACTAATGTGAGGGGTGGAAAAATTACACCAAAAATTGCTGCATTCTTTTTTCCCTAATGCATGTACTTGATGTTGAGTGCCCACAGCAGCACCAGAACTGAGTCAAAGGCAAATCAGGAACTGTGAACAACTTACTCTCAGCTAGCAGCGCTGTGCAGCAAAGAAAGAAGAAAACAAGACAAAAGATGGCAAAATTTAAACACTGCAGGAAAATTTCTTTAGCCATGCAACACAAATAGGCAAGCTTAAATAACCACCCCTTTGCAAGGCCTTGGACTTTAAAAATTTGAACTTCGAGCATGTATGTTCAGGAGGAAAATTAAAAAATAAAATAAAATTAAGCAATTAATAAGCAATCAATAACCTGACACACCTTCACTTCACTATTAGTGGCACTGAATTCCACACAGTGTCTGAAACTTTCCCTCTGCCCACTCCCATGAGCTAAATTTATTGCTCACTTAACCATAAGTTATGGTTATGAAAGTAATGCCACTTAAAATTCACATGAGTGGCTTTCAAACCCGTCTCCATATGGCATTTATCACAAAAACTGTAAAAACACTGCCCACTAAAATGTACTTCATTAAAAGTAACCCTGAATAGGCGAACTTTTGGTCTTAAACAATACTCATTATTAATCTGTGTGCCACCGAAGTCTCTGGAGAAGAATCATCTTTGTCTGTTATTGGTGATAGACACCCTTTTAACCAGCTCCATGCTGGGGACCAGAGCTAGGGCTGCCTCCTCCCTGGGGCAGAGCCAGCGTGTGAGGGGGGGGTTTGCAGCTCCAGCTCCTCCTGATGGTCAGCCAAAGGATGACCATGCCAATGCCATGTCTTCTCACTGCTGTCATAAACTCACCTCAGATGGCTCTGCTGGCTCTTTATAATCACCATATGGCTACGTGAAACCACGACAGGCAATGTAGCTTGCCTCTGAGTGATATTTTACTGTGAAAGTTAACAGAAGTGATTTCAGACAAAAGGCATCTCTGTCTGAGGTTTGACTACGCTGATTTTCAAGATAGCTAAGCACATGCCTGGGCATTCTCTCTCAGACCTTTTGCCTCTGCTAACTAAATGTATTGGATCTCCTAGTCCACCAAATCTGTTTTAGGGTCCAATAAAGAAATTTCCCTTCCCAGGACCTCCTGAAGCATCACTTCAGCCAGAGCCAGAAGTAGGTGCTTTACCCAAAGGGAAAGAGTGGGGGTAATGTGGAGAGCCAGGGCTTCTTGATTCCTGCAGTATGACTACATCATAGTCCGAAAATCACATCTGGATTTAATCATGACCTGCACCATCACTTGTACAACATGAAGTGGGCAGTCCAGCACCGTGACTTGATGGGATGATGGCAGGAGCAGAGTAAGCAAGGAGCCATGTCTGGCAGGGAGAGAACTGGGTAGGTTCTCTCAACAGCTGGGTGCAAACCGCACAAAGCAATAAGGTGTCCTGCTCTTGGTTACTCAGGCTCTTGTTTTTTCTACTCACTACTCGTAGCTCTGCTCTTATTTATTAAATATCAGACTCAAAACCAGAAAACGCTACTGCTCCTTCTTCCCTCACCTTTCCCCATAGCAGATATGCAACCTAAGAGCATGTCTGAGAATCAGCTCAGAAACACAGCACTCCTGTTAAGTGACAAGGAGTCCTTACCAAAACGGACCAGACATCAGGAAGGGATGAAGTTGCAACTCCTTGACAGCTGCACTGGTCCTTGTCCCCTACCCCACCAGCTCCCAAGTCAGGAAGGAGATCCCTTCCCACTCTGAGTGCTGGCTTGGGGAGGGGATAGCCCATAGCTCTGCAGACCCCCCTGGGTGATTGCACAGTCTCCCCCACCATGCACAGCCTCCTGACTTTCCGTGAGAATTTTGGTCAAAAGTTTAGCAGAGACAGACAGAAAGGATGAAATAATGTGCTGTGTGGTGACTGGAAATACAGTGTAAAACTATTGGAGCTATTCAAAAGCAAACACAAAATGCTGTCAGCCCAAGCCAATGGTTCACCCAGCCACTCTCAAGTCCAGCCTGGAACCTACCCTTCCCTTAGATTTTGTCACCTGCACCTAATCGGCACACAACCACCCACAGTCATGGGAAAGCAATCATAGGGGAAACTCACCTTGCAACTGCTCTGCCGCTCTTTGGTCTGTTCAGAGGCTGGCTCGGGAGGCTGGATGGAGAAGGAGTAGGGAAAGCAGAAAGATCCTCCGGTATTTCTCCAGCTGAGATCCTAAAGATTGGTGAGGAAGGCTGGAGACACCCCCTTAAAGCCGAACTCCACCTTACACCAGTATCACATGATGGTGTTCTGCTGAGTAGATCCTGAAAATCTCACTGCAACTATATAACCTTTAAACTGCATATCTGGGGGTGGGTTGCCTAGCAATCCGAAAGAAATGCAATTAAATATTGAAACAAAAGGGGTGGGGGGGGGAGAGGGGGAAGAACGCAAGGAAAAGCTCAGGAAGGGAGACAGTTTCCAATCGGGCTGCCTATTTCAGCATTTTGTCTGCAAGTTATTGCCATCTTGTGGCCAAACTAAAGATGGCGATAGAAGCTGTTGGGAAGCGGACGAGGAAAAGATTTTAAGCATAAGGAGCAGGTTGCAAAGTCTGGGTTTGGCTTTTAAACCAGCACAACTAGCTTTTGGTCTGTATTTATCATGAATAGTGATGACTGGCTCAATTAGAAACGTCAAGTTGCTGAAACAGCTTGCTGTGCCACTCCCAAAAAACACTGCACTGGTCTAACTTTGATGGACATAAAAGACAGTGAGTTGGGAATTCCGTGAGAAGTTATCCAGACAAACTTAAGCGACACTTTGAAAACCCCCTGACAAAATCTACAGGCTGTGTTAGGAGTTCGGATTTCTTGGAAAACGGGAGTTCCCTGAATCTTCCAAGGCTCCAGATTAATTTTTCCAGTGTAAGGAGTTGCAAGCTCTTACATTCTTACTTTCAGTCATACACCTATTATTTGGCAACACTGTTGTGTTGTGGATAACTATCAACTGAGGAACTGTGGTAATTATGGCTAAAAAATTAGTTGCACATAGTAAATTATTGTAACATTTTTTGTAGAAGGAACCTCATACGAAGATTTCAGAACCCAGCAGGGAGGTTGATGTTTACACTGTATTTCCAGGAGCTCAGCTCAAATGCATTGTAACTGCAGTCCTTGATGTAAGAAAGGAAAGTGCAGGTTGCTATAAACCAGTAGCTGTGGTGCTGCTGACATTTTAACAGCAGCAGACAGAAGGTAGGCGCAGGCTGTATATAATGCCTCTCAAGAAATTCAGTCATACATGGGTCATTAGCACACACCAGTCTTTGACTGAGCAGAGCAAAGGTGGGGACACTCAGGCAGGGATACAAGCTGGAGGTCTTATAAAGAGCATATTTCTATCTGAAGCAGTGACACTAGGATATGTACAACTGAGGCCTCTCATTGCTATGGATGTGGAATGATTATTCACACTAAAAAAAAATAAAAATAAAAAAATATTGTTCAATATAGAGATTTTTAAGGGCAATAGATAAAATGCTAGGCAGAGAAAAAGCTTTTTTTTTTTTTTGTCTGTTTGTTATGGCAGGATCTTCCCACTATTTCCCTGTAATGCTCTTACCAATATTGTCAAGATGGTTATTTAAAAAATTAAAATAAGCATTCTGTGATATGGAATTGTGGTACTCTGCCAACAGGTATCCAGAGCAGAGATACATTTTTAGGATCAGTTCAGCATAAGAGACTTGGGTTTACATGACAAGCTGGGGAGCTTCTGGGGTGGCTTCTGTGAGAAGACACCAGGAGCTGCCCCCATGCTGAACAGAACAGGTTCGATCCCCATAGAGGCCATTCACTTAAGAGCTGGACTCAATGATCCCTTCCAACTCAGAATATTCTGTGACTCACTTCAAAAAAAGACCCATTTCCAGCTGACTCCAAAATGGACCCACCACTGGCCAGAGCAGAGATTCCCTGTGGTGAGAATCATGGTGACACAAGTTGTTTCCCTGCAACCCATGCAGGCCCATGGTGGAGCAGATATTCATGCTCTGGTCCACGGAGAGGAGTATCCACATCATCAGGTTTGCTGGCAGGAATCGTGACCTTGTGGGGAACGCACAGTGGAACAGTCTGTTTCTGAGGGACTGTACTCCAAAGAAAGGACCCATGCTGAAGCAGCTCTTGAAGAACTCTAACCAATGGGAGGTACCCCATGCTGGAGGAAGGGGCAGCAGAGATGTGTGGTGAACTGACCAGAACACCCATTCCCTGTCCTGCTGCACAACTCAGGGGAGTGGGAATATAGAAGAGTTGGGAGGAAAGAGTGATGTTGAGCCTGGGATGACAGGGATGTAGGAAGTTGCACACTTTTCCTTTATTTCTCACCATTCTACCATATTTTAAATAGATTAGTGTACCACAGAGGCATTAATTTACTGTCCTAGTGAAATGCAACAGAAATTCCTGAATTTTCTGATAGGTATGATCTTCTTTCTCCTCCATTTTGTCATTAGTTATGAGGACCTCCATTTCAGCAGTAAATGAAGTGATTCATAATATTTCACTTTTTAATGGATAATACAAGAATTTCAAATGTCACATAAACACAGGCAAAGCATACTTCACAATTCCTCTGTTATACTATGCAAAAATAATAATTACCTATAAGACATCAAATATAGAGCCTACATGCCACTCAGTGACCTGAAATCACAGTGATGGCAACAAATATTCATAGAGTTATTCACATGGCAGACAGATGCAAGGTCAGACTTTGAACAGTGCAGTGGTGCAATGGGATGTGCTGCCTCAGTCACCGAGTCTTTCAAATATGTGTGCTACACATATGAGTGTATATACATATATATGCACACAGGCTGTAACCCAAGTCTTACTACAAGCTTTTTGCTTTGCTATACTGTTGTGTGCCCACCTCAGATGACTGAATCTGTTGGAGTTGTATCAGTCATCTCTGAAGCACTTCACATATGTTTGAGCACTAAACACACTAAAAATTAATCACTCTAATAAACAGAGACAGAGTCTTTTCAAACTTTCCACTATTGCTATAAAAAATACATGTTGTGCAGTAAATGCTGCATCAGTTATGGTCTGTAAGAAAATCAGGTATTAGCAGGTCCTGCCTATTCTGTGCATCTCCAGTCTCAAAACCAAGCTGAGAGTCTCCAGCTGGAGCTCCAAGCTCACAAAGATGTCAGATGATTTCTCAGTAACTTTAATTTTATTGGTGATGACTGTCAGGAGACAAGAACACTGGAGTAGTAAGATAACCATTGTGTTAAAGATTATCCTCTTCCAGAGAATAAATTTTTCGGTACATCAAAGGCACCCTGGACTGGAAGACTGTGTTTGTTTGTGTACATATGTTTATTTGTGTGAAGGCATGACACTGCAAAAAGAGAAAAAGTACAATAAACAGAACACAAATATTTCAACTAAGGAAATAGAACAGCCTGAGTAAATGGTACAGAATTGCTTTGAAGTAAAAGCATTGAGATGGGAACAAGACATTTTTAAGAAATATGTAGAAAAAATATACCAAGACATCAATCCATTAAAACTCTTTTTCACTGCAACTCTCAAAAATGGAAAATGAGGCTGTCACTTTTATTGCAATGTATTGTCATGTGTTCAGGCAATGCACTCCCTCTGTAAAACTTAAAATGCATCAAGTGAAAGAACACTAGGAGAGTCATTTGTCCTTTCTATTCTGTATAAAACAAACTGAAGTCACCACTATGGAAATGAATGGAAACACTCTCTGAAGGGTTTTTTAACTTTATTTTTTATCGTTTTCATTTTCTAGTAATGAACATCAGTGCCACTGAAATACTTGAATTTCATATTACTCAAAGATGAGAGAATTCATTTTCCTTGGGGCAAAAGTCTGTCATCAGTATACTAAATAGGCCTTTTGCTGTTGAGTAAGATTTGAATAGCAGCGAACTCCCTGTTTGGCTAAGAATGTGTTTATTCTGGCACAACTGCATCTGACACCAAACATAACAACACTTCATTTGACTGCTAATGTCACAAACCCAAACGTGCTTCGTGAATGATTATGTGGTTAATCTCTACTGACAGTCTTGCTGCTGCAGTTTCATTTTCAACAATACAGCCAGGTTAACTAGTGTAAATTTATCCTGATTGCATGAAATATTACCTAAATGCTCCTTGAGTTATAACCTAAATTATGTCTATCTGGCTAAAATACTAAGTCACGCTTTGTGCTGTGGTCACCCTGCGCTGCCATTAAGTATTCAAATGTATGTACTCTCATACACAAATTCTCATCTGGGTTCAGATGAAGCAGAAATAGGTCCCACATTCAGCATGATCATCCAGATGGATCAATGTGTATAACACCAGCCAAAAAATGTGATGACACATTAGGCAACAAAACTGACTAATTCAAGGCTCACCCTTGTAAGTATTTTATTAGCTAACCATCAGATGTTCTGCCTTTCATCACAAAGACAGCTTAACAATTGTCATATCTTCAGTAGTCCAAGGCTTGCTGCTTTATGCAAGGTGAGAATCTGTGGAAGGGATGTGCCATAAAGAAGCCAGAGATGAGCCAGAGATATCTTTAATAATATTTTAATAGTATTTTTTCTGGGAATGAAGAGTTGGGTGAAGAATTTTGACCAATGGAAATGCTTTTTATGTATCTCACAAAACCCCTCAAATTCTGTAGTAGCTGTGTCTTACACTGTCTTGCCCCATGTATAAGTGCCCCATTGGTATCAGACTTTACAGTAACATTAGACTTTGGCTCATGGCAAACTTTGACTTAGGACAATGGACTTCATGCTGTGGAATTGGACATTAGGTGGCTTAGACCCTTGTCTTTTTCACTAACTTCCATTGGAGCCCTGAGACTTCCTGTCTTTCACTTCATGTCTTCAGTGGCTACCTTTTCTAAGATACTGGAATGATACTCCCAAAAGAAAGATACATATGTGGTAAGAAACATGTAAAAATTAATTGGTATTCATATAATCACAGAGTTCTTTGCTGTGTTTTCTGTTGTGTCCTTCTGAATCAAGAGTCTCAACCTTCTGTCTCTGATGCACTGTTTTTCTTCCCCAACTCCTCCAGAACAGGTATCTTTCATCATCACCATCTCTTACTTCCTCAAGGACTACTCTATGGTTTCAACAACACTATGGTGGCTGGTTTCTAGGGAACTTGTACTATGATCTGCTGTCACTCCTGACATTCAATACTTCTAATGTCAGTACCTTTCCTATCTCTAGTTTACTGCTTTTATTATTCAGTAGTATTACTGGCAAGACAGAGGTACACAAACAGTGAAAAGGAAAAAATTATAATAGTCTGAATAGTAATTGCCTCTGATGTGCGCAAGTATCAGGGATGAATTGTTCAAATACAACTGAGAGAAATCTGGTGTTATTTACAGGTCTGTGGGGGGAAAAAATCAAACAAGCCCACACCTGCCAATACATTACTGGTTGATGAACTCTCCTGAAACAAGACAACCAACAAAACAAGTACAATATTTATTCTTAGAGAAAATTGCTCTGAGAGAGGAATACTTGTCTTACTGACTGGTCCTGCCAGGAAGCACATATTTTCCAGATGGTGCTTGGGACACTCTACTAGGTGACCTCCCACCTTATAAATGGGTTAACATGAAGGTAGACTGTACCTTTATGAAGGTACAATGGCATCCCACATAAGTCACAATTGTGCAGTGTAAGAAGCCTTAATTTCCCAGCTGTGGACTCTGCCAGCAAATTTGGATTTATTTTTAAAGACCATGTCGGTCTGCCATAGCCTGAAGTTTTAATAGAAAGGTATAGTGTCTCTAAAAACTCACTGTTTCCAGGAGGCAGCTTCCACCTCAAGCAGTGGGGCCAACAATGTGGGAAGGTCTCCCGGAACAAGGGACATCCAGGTAAGTGGGTACCCTGGGAGAAAGTCTTAATCACCCCCATCACATGTTAGAACCACAGTGAGTTTCTATCTTCAGGTCAAATATTTGCATGAAAGGCTTCAAAACAATCAGTGCTAGGTGGGAAGATGGTTGAAAATGCTAAGAACAGCTGCTCAGGCCTAAAAAGGATTAATTCTGTTCTCTGATGTGACTAAACAGGGAAGCTGTCTTAAAATAATGCGATGGATTGGCGCGTCACTTCCACTGTCAGCTCCCTGTGCTCCACTTGTACATGCAATGATTCACCAGCAGTGGGTGGTGGATAATGCAGAAGCAGGTGAAAGATGATGGGATGAAATCTTCCTCACCATCCTGAGCTCATCTGCTGAAGATTAAGGTTTTTTGTTCCTTGATCGTTCCATGAGTATTTGCTAACTCAAGTCAAATAAGGAACCTAACTGGACTTTTCAAAGGTTATTTTACAATATGATTGATCCAGCTGTCTTGGTTTTGTATGGTACAGTCTTTCACAGGCTAATTATGCTGACAGCTTTTCTGCAGTGCTGTGTTAATACCAACTGTAGAAGAAGTGCCTTGGCAAATGGGAAAGTCATTACTTTTTTGTGTCACATTCTGCCACTTGTGCTCCCAGAGACCTGAATGTCACTCAGTTCTCCAGCAGCTCTGTAATAGGACTATGATCAATGACTCTTCTTGTGCTAGAAGATAACAGCTGGTGAGAGCTGGAGAATTTGTGTTTTCATGCTTCGTGCTATAACACGCCCAACGTTTTTTATGCCTTAAAATATTACTCACTTANCGGCCGCGGCCGAGCCCCGGCACCCCCGCAGCACCAGCGTGAGGTGTCGGAGCCGGGAGGGCGGCCCGGGGGTGCCCGCCTCGCCTCGCCCCTCCTGCCCCCGGGGGAAAGCGCAGGTAACGCGGGGCGGGCGCGGAACTGCCGCGGCGGGCTCGGCTCGGCTCTGCTCGGCTCTGCGGGGNCTCAAGCAGTGGGGCCAACAATGTGGGAAGGTCTCCCGGAACAAGGGACATCCAGGTAAGTGGGTACCCTGGGAGAAAGTCTTAATCACCCCCATCACATGTTAGAACCACAGTGAGTTTCTATCTTCAGGTCAAATATTTGCATGAAAGGCTTCAAAACAATCAGTGCTAGGTGGGAAGATGGTTGAAAATGCTAAGAACAGCTGCTCAGGCCTAAAAAGGATTAATTCTGTTCTCTGATGTGACTAAACAGGGAAGCTGTCTTAAAATAATGCGATGGATTGGCGCGTCACTTCCACTGTCAGCTCCCTGTGCTCCACTTGTACATGCAATGATTCACCAGCAGTGGGTGGTGGATAATGCAGAAGCAGGTGAAAGATGATGGGATGAAATCTTCCTCACCATCCTGAGCTCATCTGCTGAAGATTAAGGTTTTTTGTTCCTTGATCGTTCCATGAGTATTTGCTAACTCAAGTCAAATAAGGAACCTAACTGGACTTTTCAAAGGTTATTTTACAATATGATTGATCCAGCTGTCTTGGTTTTGTATGGTACAGTCTTTCACAGGCTAATTATGCTGACAGCTTTTCTGCAGTGCTGTGTTAATACCAACTGTAGAAGAAGTGCCTTGGCAAATGGGAAAGTCATTACTTTTTTGTGTCACATTCTGCCACTTGTGCTCCCAGAGACCTGAATGTCACTCAGTTCTCCAGCAGCTCTGTAATAGGACTATGATCAATGACTCTTCTTGTGCTAGAAGATAACAGCTGGTGAGAGCTGGAGAATTTGTGTTTTCATGCTTCGTGCTATAACACGCCCAACGTTTTTTATGCCTTAAAATATTACTCACTTAAGAAAACGCCTTCCCACTGATTGTTCAGATAAAATTAAAACCCCTTTTCGGGTATTTTCCTCTGTAAGAACAGAATTATTCAACTCAGAAAGGAAAAGTGTTTGGGGGAAGCCCATCGCCTTGCACATGTTCTAAAATAAAAATTAAAGGGTGTTCGAGCAGCGTGGATAAACAACTGCGGAGCTCCTCTCCAGCCGAGGCGATAGGAGCTCAGGTCAGCGCTCTGTGCTCCCACTTCCCCGCGTCCTGAGACTCGCAGCGTGTTTCACCTTTGCAAAAGGCCATGTCCTGAGTTCCGGGTGAGACACGGAGAGCATCCCGTAAGCACCGGCGAGCGCGGGGCTTATTTACCGTCGCACCGTATTTCCATGGAAACTCTAATTGCCACACCGTGCAGCGCTGAAATCCCGGGCTCCAGGGCCGCCAGGAGCGGCTCTCCGAAATGCGCCCGCGCCGCGGCTCCAGCCCCAGCCCCAGCCCTGGCCNGTGCCATCGGCTGTGCGGGACGGGGCGGGGAGCGCGGCGCTCCGCGGTACGGGCGCGCACCGCAGGGTGGATCCCGAGCGAGGTGTACGAGCGCAGCAGGAACGCTAGTTCCCGGGTTGGTGCTTTTGCCTCCGCGAGCCAGGAGCTGCTGTGCGCCCTCGCGGAAAACGTAGCCGTGCATTTCAAGTTTTCTGTTCTGGCCAGCAAATAGCCCATTACGTTCCATAACATTTCCTTGGAGCTGGAGATATGTTCTTAGTAGTCGGCTTTGGCGTATTTTGGGAAGTTGTATTCTTGTTTTTCAGGATAATACTGCAGCTCTTTTAGTTAGGCACAGAAAGAGGCATACCATTAACATGCACAAAAAGCTTTTTTTCTGGACTTCTGAAGTAATTTCAATCTTTTGAATTCTCCCAGGTTCTCAGGCTAGTTTTTGCTGTTGCATGCAATGAACAACATCGTCTGAAGAAGCAGCTTTTCATCTTTAGCTTGTGTTGTGAATGCAACATTTGAGTGGTTTCAAATTTTGTCTCGGGTGTTATCTCAGCCTTTAATGATGTGAGGGCATCGTTTCTCCAGTTGTAATAATGTAGCTCAGTGCTTTCCTTAAGTTTCGGTGGTCGGGCAGTAACGACCTGTAATTTCAACTATTTGCAGCTGTGTAGAAGTTAAAAGACCTTCTCTGACTTTTTCAATGCAGTCTTGATACTACTCCAGTATTACAAAGGCAGAAAGGTTGTATTTCCTAGGTAATTTTTACATTTTACTTCTTCCCTGTCTATGTGTCTGTTTATCCTTCTTTCTTTTTTTTTTTTTGTTAACATAGAAAAATGTCCCCTAAGACTATAAATCATTCAGAACTATAAAGATGAATTGTCTTGTTATAAGGATTGAACTGATTAGACAATATAAGGACCAGCCAACCAGAGTTAATAGGTGTTAATATTGTAGGATATAAGCCCTTATCCATGAACATACCTTAATATAAGTACGTTATCTAATATAAGGAACATTTCCTGAAAAAACAATTGCCTTCAGAGTGTGATGGTTGCCTGCCTAACTTTTGTGTTCTTGAAAGTTTCCCCCAGATATTTAGAGAAAGAGAAATACCCAGCCTCTTAAATTTCCTAAATTATGATTTATCAATTTTGTTTTTTAAATGATAGCTTTAAGTGAAATAATTATATTAATTACAAGATAGTAAACATATTAAATTTTGGGTTATGTGGTACTTCTAGCTCAGCTACACCTGAATAATGGTTTCATTTCTCCCTGTCAATCTCAGGCCTTAGATCAACTGCAACTGAAGCATGCTTTTGGTGAAAATAAGAATCACAGTAATCAGAGTCACACTGAGGTATACCACTAATTAGTGTGATTTAAGGAGGTGTTATTTGAAATCTTTCAAGACCATGGTACACCATCTGTTATAAAATACGTTTTACTGTACTCTTAAATTTTAACTGTATTAATTTGAATCTTACAGTAAATATTCAAATACACCTTGGATCCTGCCATGCAACTGAAGTCTCTCCTGCCTTGTGCAGCTTAGCCTTCTGTCTCAAGCATTCCATTGAAACTAAAGGAGACCTAAGCAAACCTATGTAAAGCTCACGGGGTGTGAGCTCATACAGGTGTAGCTGGGCACAGTCAGGAGTGTACACAAATCAGGATCGCAGAAAGGGGAGCTCATTTGCTTCACTTATTGATGTAGGAGATGAAAGTGATCCAACCTTTGGAGCTGACAGCTAAAAAATCTCCATCAGGCACCTTCAGATTGACTAAATTTGAACTTGAAAACAGGTAAAAGATCACCCTGGCACTGTGGTTCATTCAGTTTAGAAACACACTTCAAATATGAGGAGAAGGTTTTGGAAGAGGCTATATTATTTATTTCCCACAGTGTGATTTTCAAGAATCTCCATTTTCCTAAAAGCTACAGCTATGTGCTGTACTGGGATTGACCAACAGGCAAGAAAGAGAGTGAGAGAATCTCCCAAAATAGGAGCAGCTGTTAAAACAAAGCAGGAAGATAAATGCCAGTAAGTGCACAGAGTCCTGTGAAATCACTGACATGAGTTTGGGGACTGAAGATCAATTATACAGGAGGAACACTTTTTTTTACACCTTTACTACCAGTGGCACTCGAGCTGAGAGCAACTGGTTTGTTTTGATTAGGAGAGAAAGCTCAGAGACAAGAGATCCATTTGGCATCTTTTGAAATTTGGGGGCAAAAGTCTGCAGAGTATAGTGTTATTCCTTCCCCTTCTGTCTTTCTGCCACTCTGAAAGTGTGATTATAGGGAGATGGTGCAGAAGGCGTTGCTGTGTACTGCAGACTCCTGTGGTGCCCTGAGTTTTTAGCTAGAGCCTGAACAGATGACGTTGTGGCTTCTTCCAGTGCTCCTTCCTCATGGAGATGAGGACATGTGGTAAGGAAGATGGCACCTTTTCATCTCTCACCCAAGGTGGAGGGCAGCCATAGCACAGAAGGGATGGAGCTAGAGAGCCCGTGCTGGACTTCAGAGGCACTGCTGCTAAGCTTCTTCAGTATTGATGTGTCTCAACAAAATATGTCTATTTCAGCAAAAGCAGCATATTCACATTTTGTTTTTAAAGAATTCTATTAAAAACATAACAAACAGTTCTGCTGAAGCTATACTGCAAGAGCTTTATGTGGAGGTGTAGAAATCCACAGAAGCTGGCAACAATCTTTCAATTAAACCTTCAAGGAGAACTTGATATGCACTTATTTAAAAAACATGTTACAGTATAACAACACATAAAATTTTGTTCCTTGGCCCTAGTCTTAACATTATCTGTATGGAGTATAAATATCTACACAATAATACAATTATGGTGCATTTGACTTTACAGTCTCTTCCTTTTCACTTCTAGTCACCCAAAGCTGAAAGCAGTAGAAGGAAATAAAAGCAACACCATCAGATTTCTGTCAATTCTCTTCATATAATTCATTGATTAAGACTAAGCAAAACTGAATGAAAAGACACATTTCACCTCAGACCATAGCTCATAATTAAAATTGAATGGACTAACTAGATAGAGAGCCCTTTATACCAGAAGAGATGCCTGCTTTTGAATCTATGACCTATGAACCTTCCCAATGACAGCAAATACCATCAAAAAGTCTAGAGAGAGAGTTGTAATTTTGGTACAGGAATCACCAAAACTCTCACACATATAGGGCCGCTACTATAACTTAAACATTGGTGTAAAGTATTACTACTTGGTATGACCTTCAGATGTGATGATGCGCAGGGATTTAACTGCTAGTGAAAATACTGTAGATACTTTAAAAGCAATCCTCATCTTATTTCTTTGAAACAGTAATGCCAGTTTGTTTCTCCTTTACAGGTTTGTCCTTCAGTCCAGTAACAATTAAAATAGAAGACTACTCAGAATGATTGCTCTTAGTGCAGAGTTACTTATGGAGGCATGCAAAATAAATGAAAAGCTCATTTCTAGAGAGTCATCATGGCTTTGAGTGCATTGTAAGAGCTTTTGATGTTTTTTTGAATCTCAAGGTGGTACTGAATTTCCCTCTGTCTTATCAGTCTCATTCTCAGTTGATTAGTAAGGAAGATTTGGACAGATCTAGTTCTTGAATAATGTTTCATTTCCCTTTCTCAAGTAACTCTTGGTATGGTTCAAACCTGCTACCAGGCAATGGGATGTTCCACTAGTAAAGCTCTCTTAATCTATGCAAGATATAAACGGGAAAAGGACGGTTTCCAAGCAAAAAGAAAATTGCCCAGAATAACACTAACAGCTTTTCTTTATTAACTCAGTTATGCAAGGTTTTTTCCTACACGCTTCTCAGCTAAGATCAATGGGGTGGAACAAAGATAATAGAATGTTCACCCTGAAAATATCAGGCAGATAATATTTCATATTGAAATGCAACATAGAGTTGAAATGGCTTTCATGAATCAAAAGAGAGTGTGCAGATTACAGATGACCTGCACACACTGAAATCTGCAAAAGAATCAGCCAGCAAAATCCATCATTCCTCCAAGCTGAACTAGAGAAAAAAAATATAAGTGTGACATAACAGGGGCATCATTCCATATACCTGAGGTCGGGAAATGTATCTTATCCAGGGCAAAGCTCTGCTGGAGGTTCCTCAGACAAAAGTTATGTAGAGTCATATTTAGGGAAAAGAAAGAAATTTCAGCAGATTTTGGAAGTCATTGTGGTATGCAGATGATACTATTTTCAGTTGGTTAGTAGCAACTCAGAGAAATTAGCTCAGAAAAAATAAGTAAAGAAGTATTTGCTTCATTAGCTAATATTTGTATAAAGAGAAGCCTACGGAAATGAAATTTCTGACAATATCAATATAGAAATAGATTAGATCACTTACAGAATCTCTAGTCTGCTTCTTTAAAGTTGGTCTAGAGGCAAAGGTAGTCTCAGATAGCTTTGTTTGTCTATTATATCATTCCCACCATTTCATTAAAGACTGGGAAAAACTGAACAGAAATAATATGCAGTAATGCTGTTCTGCTTGTATGCACTCAATTATAATATTTTCGTTGTCTAAATTCACATATCCAATTCTTACTTCTATTTTAGCTATTAAAAAGCACTTTAATATTGAGAGAAGTTGGAAAGGCTGACTTCTTTTCACCACTTTTCAACATATTACTTGCAAGATCTTTTTTTTTTACTATGTATTCCTACTTTTACATGAGGAAGCTTCCCATCACAACACACTGTCAGTGAATATTCTGAGGTTGTTTTATGGTTTGAGCTTCTCTTTGGCACATGACAGTAGGAACGCACATGATGTGAAGAAAGGAGCACATCTGCATGTGTAGAGAAAGCTGAATACTATTATTGCACTTTGAAAATGTCAGCACCATACAGTTCACTGAGGATCACTACAGTCTTGAAGAGTCCTACCTTTTTTTCAGCCTCCAGCTCAATTTGTGTATGCTTTGGGTTTTTTTAGTTATTTCTGTTTTCTCTTAAGTTTTCTAAACATGAAGCAATTTTGTACAGGACATTGGCATTCTGGGGAACTTTGAAACCTTAGTACATGCAGGTGTTTAAGGTATACTGAAGTTTGAACTGAATTCTTGTGTCTTTCTGTTTGTTCTAAAATGAAGAGTGATACATGAAGATTCTATAGGCAGAATAACTTTGTGCTGAGCTAGGTTTTAACATTAGCTGTTTCTGTGCTGAATAATTAGTAGTTCACTGAATTTTTAAATGGCTGTGGGGGGTTTGCTTCCAATTAATATTATCCTCTTTGTATTGCATCCAGTTAGTTTAGATGTTTTGTAGTAAGATTTTCTTTCTGTTCAACACTTAATAGAAAATGGTTTCTATACACACCACATTAGGAACTCCATCTTGGATTACTAACAGTGGGTTTCCTGATAATTTTTGAAAGCTCTCACTTATTTTGTGTTAGTTCTCTACCAGAAAGGTAAGAAATAGTACTGCAGTTGTTTGCATATGTATTTTCAGGTGCCTTCATTACAATTTGCTGTGATAAAATGATTAGGCATGTGCCCAGATAGTGACTGTCATTTCCTTAGTCATATCAATGGGCTGTTATTCAAGTGAGGAATCTCACCAACTCAAGGTGTATTGCTTTTGTAGCTAACTGTTCCCTCATAGATAGTCTGACAATATAGTCTATAGCAAAGCATAGTTAGAAGCCAGTATCATAATGCAGAACCTTAAATTGCCATTCTCCCATGTGAGCAGCCAGGTAGGAGGCCTAGGTGTGCTGAACACTACACAATAAAACCTATGTAACTAATTCATGTTGACCTGAAGTTACGCAGGATCTGCTTCACAGTAGACTAACATCACTAGCAATTTATTTGCATTGAGGTGATACAAGGTAAATTTATGTTCTTTTACATTCTGATTAACAGCAACATCCCCATTCCTTAGATGCTAATCATTGTCTTTCTTGTTCTAAGCAGGACTGTAAAATGGATTTAGGTTTCAAAGACCGTGACAACAGGACACCTACCAAGAACACCTCTGCTACTACAAAGAATTTTTCTGCCTGGGAAGACTATAGGAGTAGTGTTGATGACATACAGTACTTTCTTATTGGTCTGTACACACTTATAAGTCTGGCTGGCTTTATGGGAAATCTGCTTATACTAACAGCCTTACTAAAGTGCAAGCAGAAGACTATAATAAACATTCTCATAGGTAACTTGGCATTTTCTGACATCTTGGTTGTATTGTTCTGTTCGCCTTTCACACTGACATCCATCCTACTTGACCAGTGGATGTTTGGTACTGTCATGTGTCATGTAATGCCCTTTCTCCAGTGTGCATCTGTTCTAGTTTCAACTTTGATGTTAATATCTATTGCTGCAGTCAGGTACCGTATGATAAAATATCCCCTTTCTAGCAATTTAACAGCAAAACAAGGCTATTTCTTAATAGTGTCCATTTGGGCCTTTGGTTTCACAATCTGCTCCCCTCTGCCAGTTTTCCATAAAATTGTGGACCTCAGCAAAACTCTGAATTTAGAGGCACTGGAGAACAGACTCTTGTGTATCGAGTCATGGCCTTCCGATTCCTACAGAATTGCCTTTACAATAGCCTTACTGTTCATGCAGTATATATTGCCACTGGCGTGTTTAACTGCTAGTCACACGAGCGTCTGCAGGAGCATAGCATCTAGACTGTCAAACAAGGAAAACAAGTTTGAAGAAAAGGAAATGATAAACCTAGCTCTTCATCCCTCTAAGAGCACCAGCACACAGGTGCAGCCCTCCGGGCATTCCAGGTGGAGCTGTGCCTTGGGCAGAAAGCACCACAGAAGATACAGCAGAAAGACTTCAAGTGTGATGCCAGCTATTTCAAGGCATCATCAGGATACTCATTTGAGAGATCTCCCAGAACCCTCTGGCACAGAAAAAAGCCAGCTCTTTTCCTCCAGTAAAGTTATCCCTGGGATTCCTATCTGTTTTGAAATGAAACCAGAAGAAAATACAGAGATCCAGGACATAATTACAGTATCCCAATCCATTGTCAGAATTAAGACGAGATCAAGGAGAGTTTTTTGCAGGCTGACAGTGCTAATCCTAGTTTTTGGTTTCAGTTGGATGCCTCTTCACCTTTTCCATATTGTGACAGATTTTAATGCCACTCTCATTTCTAACAGACATTTTAAATTAGTATATTGTATATGCCATTTATTGGGTATGATGTCCTGCTGCTTGAATCCCATCCTCTACGGGTTTCTTAACAACAGCATAAAAGCTGATTTAATGTCCCTTATTCCATGCTGCCAAATACCGTAATTTTATGTGCCCCAAGATAAAGAAACACAAGCAAGTATGGCTTTCAGGCCTACTGGTGTGTATAGCTGTAAAACCTAAATTAGTTTAGTTAGTCTGACTTGGTTGTGATTAGTAGCATTTTGTGTGAATGGGTAGTTCTGTGGCTGCATGTATTTCTTGCATTGGGCAGAAATATATACACATGTTATAACATTCTTATGTCTGTTACATGTAGGAAATCATGCCCAGTATACAAAACCAGAATACCATTTTCATTGTCTGAAGTGTTAGCAATCTATACTTTGGAATTACACAGAATATATAATGAGTAATAAATGTAAGACAGACTACTTAGACATATCAGTATTAACTGTCATAAAACTATAATAAAATACATATCATTTACTAAATAACTGTTGTTGAGACTATTTCAGTGTCAGCTTTGACTGTTTTCCAATATAATTAAACATCTCTTTTTGGGTGTGATTATAAAAATATTTTTTGTTAGCTCTTTGACTCATAGTTTGCAAAATCTTTGCAAGATGCTTTGCTGCTAGTTCCTAGGTTGCCTTACTGCCTGGAATGGGTTTGAGGGTTGTTGTCTTGATTGTTTCCATCTTACCATGTTTACCCAGTACAACCTATCTGTGCTTTCCTCAGCCAATTTTCACTCTGGCTTGTCATTTTATGTAATTTTCCACCAGCCTGAACTTATCTATAGTTATGCCTTTGTTCTTACAGTGATGACTCCTCTGAACATACAACATGCTTGCGATCAGAGTAAGCCTTCATTATCTAAGCAAGTGATTGTGGAAAGAAAAAGAAAATGGAAAGACAGCAGGATTTTTTCTTTTCCTTTACCAAAAAGCAAAAACTTACTGCACTTCATTATAGCTGGCCCACTTGCTTTGGAAAGCTATAACAGCTTTCAAATAAATGTGTGCGTGTGTGCCTTGACAGGTGGGAGGGATGGGCAAAGCAGATTATTCTTAAATTCGGCAAAGGCAAGTGCAGGGTCCTGCCCATGTGGGGGAATAACCCCGTGAACCAGTAGAGGCTGGTGTCTGACCTGCTGAAAACTGCTCTGTGGAGCTGGGGCGCCCTGATGGACAACAAGATGCCCATGAGCCAGCAGTGTGCCCTTGCAGCCAAGAAAGCCACCGGTATCCTGGGGTGCATTAGGAAGACCATTGCCAGCAGGTTGAGGGAGGTCATGCTGCTCCTCTGCTCAGCGCTGGTGAGGCCTCAACTGAGTTACTGTGTCCAGTTCTGGGTTCCTCAGGACAAGAGAGACATGGAACTCCAGAGGTGGGCCCACTGGAGGGCAACAATGATGATTAAGGGACTGGACCATTTCTCTTATGAGGACAGATTGAGGGACCTGGGCCTGTTCCACCTTGAGAAGAGACAACTGAGAGGGGACCTCATCGATATCCTTAAGTATCTGAAGGGAGGCTGTCAAGAGGATGCAGCCAGGCTCTTCTCAGTGGTGCCAAGCAACAGGACGAGAGGCAATGGGCAGAAACTGATGCACAGAAAGTTCCACCTGCATATGAGGAAGAATTTCTTTGCTGTGAGGGTGACCAAGCACTGGAACAGATTGCCCATAGATGTTGTGGAGTTACCCTCACTGGAGATATTCAAGAACGATCTGGACACAACCCTGTGCCATATGCTCTAGGATAACCCTGCTTGAGCAGGGAGTTTGGACAACTGTGGTCCTTTCCAACTTTACCCATTCTGTGATTCTCTGTGTGTGCACACACGTGTGCAAACACAAATATACACGCTTCCTGCATCTCCCTCCCCTCTCTCCTTTTTAACCAGATCAGTACTTTTCAAATTTAAAACACATGCATCTTCCCTAAGTCCTATTACATTTCACAGCACAAATGCAAAGTATATATATATATACTTTGTGTATATATATGAATATATATAGTAGTTTTATATATATATATATAAAAGTATATATATATTCTTTCCCCTCACACACATTACTCTGACTTAATAATCCATCTCTGCCCTCAGGACTCAGTAAATGTACAAAGCCTTTGCCTGGAGTTTTAAGCTATAAAACCTCTCCCCAGAATTGCTGGTGATTATTGCCTTTTCTCCACTAAGATTTTTTTTAATCCAATAGGCCTTTGTATATAGCTTCTACAGGCTGAGAAATAAAGTTATTCTTTTTATAAATGGGTGGTTTGGAACGGCATGCTTTTTTTTTTTCCCCTCAAGATACTTCCCTTCCAGTTAGTCTTTAAAAGTGAAAGTAGTTCTTTTATTTTGAGGAATCATCAACTTACTTTTATCATAATTTTATGATTCTGAGACCTTTTCTCCCCAAGCCATTATCTACAAAGGAGTTTATTACATACCAGTGGGTAATAGCTTCTAGCCTTAAGGTATTTTTCTGAAGTCTAGTTCCCAGTAACCCCTTGTTCTTTGTTTTCACTAGTGGTATACTTTAATAGTTTCTTTCTGGACACTGGCTATTGCATTTTGCAGATGATTATCTCCTAGAACCCTACAATAACTCATTAAATAGAGTACAAATGATATGGAATAGATGCTGCTGGAACAATATATTTTAAAATTGCTTTTTAAACATTTTAAGTACTTCAACTTAAAAATATATATGGCTAGTCTCGGTGGATAAAATTAGGAAAAAGTTAACTAAATCTACAGCCAGAACACAGTGATATAGTTCTGTTTAAGTTACAGCATCTTATACCCTATATAGGACTACAAATATTTGCATCATTGTAATATATCATTTAATCTTATTTATACCATGTTATATAACCAAATATAACCAGATAAAGGATAAGAAAGCAGTCACATTGTTTCAGCTTGAAATATTCCTTCTGACTTTATTCATTTTTCAGTTTACTCTTCTCTTCCCTCCTACTGGCTGTTTATTTTCCATTCCTTCCCTTCTTTCAGAATTTCAACCATTTTTAACTCCTACACTGAGGATTGTTATTTACATATAAATTAAATATTTATTTAGTAATTACTCTTTTCAGATCAAATTCTGCTCACATTGTATGACACACAGAATCATGCTAGGACTTGAATAAGGCCTTCCTCTAGTTTCTGAGGTGCACAAATATTAATCTGTACACTGGAGATTTTATATTTATATCTATATCTATCTGCCTGGATGAAGTCAATAACTGTGTGCTCTATTCTTTACACTGATCGAAGCACAACAAATCGTAATTTGGCAATAGAGAATTAAATCAAGACAGCTATTGAATTTCTTTAGTCCTGTGCCATCTAAATCTGTCTTTTTTTTTTTTTAAGTCAGTCAACGGTAGGAGAATGTGTATTTTCTTTTTATTTATAAATCAATCATCAGCATCATATTTTGAAATTTCAAAAATGTCCCTGTCTTTCCCATGAATTGCTAAATAAAATAACTTTTCCACCTTACACTTGACTTCAACAGCCAGTGTAGCTTGGCCCCAGGATCAGCAAGGAATACATATGAAGAAGACAGGAGCAATAACAAATGAAATCAGGCACAAGGCAATTCCCAAAAGAGTAACTCCTATGAAAGGGATAGGAAATAACTGAACCATCCACTTAACATTTTCCTGGTCTGGAACAATATAAAAATATAAAAAATTCTAAACACAAGGATCCCTCTACCCCCTGCTTATTGAGTAGACCTCATCTAGTTTGAGCTGCAGTAGATGCTTTTATGGCTTCATGCCCAACAGTGACTGGCAGTGTGGTGTTGTCTCCATTATAGATGTCAAAATTTATTGGGAAATGTATCTCACCACAAAATCAATGACATCATTCTCATATGTAGAGAGGTATATGCACAGGTACATATATGCACACTTCCTAGAGAACAAAGCACATTAAAATGGATTTTCAAGTAGCACATTTAATCAAGTCCTTAGGCTACCCCTTGTGTAACTAAAAATCTAAATAAACAGGAAGATAGTAGTTTTATTTTGATAGTGTCCACTAAATGCAATTAGGAAACACCAGGAAAGCCTATTTTTGAACCTGAGTAAGTATGAGCTAATAAGTGAGTATGGATATAGGCGCCCTGGAAATTACCCCTCTCAAAATTTTTCTTTTACGCAAAAGCATTTTCTTTCCAACCATTTGAAAAAGATTGCCTTGCCTGTGATCACTCATAATGCATCATGCTGTGCCATTAAGATGATCTGTGTCTCATACCAGGGTACAAAACTATGCACATGCCAGTGAGTCTTACCACAGGACCTATTTTTAAATCTCTCAAGCTCACACATACTAGAAATATCTTCTCTACTTCTGGATCTCCCGGCCCCCTCAATCAACTTCATCTCAATAAAAAAAGCCTAATACAGCTTGTCCTTAGTAAAAACAGTCTTACTGATTTTGATGCAAAGTTTGTCAAAACCCTGATTTCCTCAGAAAGAATGTAACTGCAGAGAGGAAGATGTCGTCACAGTGTTTTTCTAAAAGCTGAGGTATGCATTAAGGGTACAAATAGTACCATTGCTGTGAATGTAGTATAACTATACAAGTGAGATGTTTATTAGTCTTGTTTGCTTTTGAAGAAAAAATGTAAAAATTTCAAAAGTTATGAAACTACTTCATTACAAGCTAATCTTAGGAAACATTGCAAAAGAAAATAGTGCCACAATCCAAATTCAGCTCTTTTGAACAAGTATGAATGCTTCATTTTGAGCTTATAGTCACATTACAATGATCCTTTTAATACTAAGGCTTAAAAACAGTCCTCTGGACTCTTAACAGGAGAGTGATTTGACCTTCAAGACTAAAGAAGGTTGGCCCTGCTCTTATGTTCATTTAAACAAATATTTGCTTTGTCTTAGCAGGAGAAGGCTCATAACTATCACTTGAATGTCACATTAATTGGACATTTTTGAGCAGGAAACATTTATTACAGTCCCTGGGAACAAAATTATGTACAAAAGGATTTTTAAAATACTGCTGGTGCAAAATTTCTCCAGCAAAGTAAATTGATGATGCTCAATCAGTTGTTCATCTCTTCAGACTCAGTCAGAACCACAAAGACACAAAACCCATTCTATGACAGACCACAAGACCATAATAAATCTGTTGGTTTGTAGTTCTTTTTTTAACTGAGACAAAAATACCTAAGCCAGGAGATAAATAAAACCAACCCTACCACAAGTGCTTTTAGAGCCTCTTTGTATCTTACATCCAGATTTTCTTAAATTGAACAAGATGGTAACCTCACTCTGCTTTAACTTCTAGTAATTCCCTTGGCTTTATGAGGCTCTCCACCAATTTAGGGTTCATTTAGTATTCATAAGAATTTTTGCCTCTTGATCAAAGGTTTAAGACGCTGCACAAGATGTCAGAATATAATCTAAATCTTTACTTTCTACTGGTTTTGTGTTGGGTTTTGTTTCTTCTTTTTTTCCCCTTGTCCTTTTTTTTTTTTTTTTTGGTGATGTTAGCACAACTGGGAAAAGTGCAAGCTGTTTACTGCAGGAAAATTAAACTTATTTTTATGTAACTACTGGGACCAAATACAGGCGAAACAATTACGTATTTTTAAGACTTGATCAGTTCCAAAGCACATCTCATAAAGGTAATTGTCTGAAGCCTCAATGATACATTCTCTCAATTAATATCCTACAGTATGAGAACACATTTCAGATAGCATAGCCTCATCTGATTGTCACTGCAAATAACGAGCGAAATTCAGAACTCTGTTCCTTCTGTGGAACTAAATTGCAATATGCTCTACTTGAGGCTGCTCCTTAAGACCATTCAGGGACTGAAGCTTATTCAGGGCGCAGTTGATCTCTTACTGGTTTTGTAGGAATCTGTTCTTCAGAAAAGCTGCTGCAGGGCCATTTATGTCAGCCAAATTACAGTTAGTTCCCAGTAGCTCTCAGGGGCACGTAACACCAATCTCCCCCTTGCACATCATCACACCTGCAGTCAGCAGGGGCCTTCAAGTGCTGTTCCTTTCACAGAAGAGAAAAGATGGCTGAAAAAAAGCAGTGAAAGAGACTGCAAACTCTATGGCACTTCTTTTTTTCCCCTCTTCATCTGAAATTGTCTTGTCCTGGGTTACACAAAGACTCTGGTATCCACCTGTTCTTTTCCATTTTCCCCCAATATACCTGTGGGGAGAGACTTAAAATAAGGGTGGTAATCTAGAAGAAGAATGTATCCACAAATGTGAAAAGACTGGAATGCTGATGACTCAGACAATCTGTGTGTTGAGGGGGAGCACACCTGTCATCTCAGGGTAGGAGCTGGATGTTGTTTCTTTGTCCTTACACAAATGACTCATCTGTGACTCCCCTGGGGAGGCATCAGGACAGTTGACACACATGGCCTGAAGATATTTAACTCTGCTGATGGCCATAATGGATCCATCTGTGTTGACATAAGAAGGCAGCCTTAACATCTTAGAAGATGTCAAAGACTCTTGAAATGTCCCGTGATCCAGTATTAATTATCCAGTGAAGAACTCCTCACCCCAGGGGAGGTACCAGAGGCATTCCCACCTACCCTGAACCCAATAAAAGACCACTCTTGGACTTCCCTTGGCAGATTGAGGGTCTCTTTCCATCACTCTACAGGACTTCTACCATTACCTTAGCAAATCAGAACTACAACCACCATTGGAGGTGCAGTGACCATGTCTCGTCGCTGGATCCGGCAGGTGTCTTGTGGGCCCTTCCAGTTGCCTGGGAATCCACAGTCATGCTCCAACTGCCTGTGCCAGAACTGTCCCTCCAAACCATTCCTGCTAGGTTTGAATGGGTGCGGGAGACCAGCCGCCATCCTGTTTTGGTCCAGTGGGTGGGAGCTTGTGAACTTTCTGCTTAGCTTAACACAGTCTTATCCGTATTGGTGTTTAGCATTCTTCTTGGTAAGGAGTTATTCTTTTCTTCGCTTACATTGTGGTGTATTTGATCTCTCTGTCTCTCTGTATTGGAGAGAACAAGGGGTTTTGAATCAGAGGAAGGAGACTTCCATCTGAGGTCTCCACCCCTCCAAATTGTCTCAAACCAAGACAAGTCTAAAATTGGAGACCTTCCAGAAATTTGTGGAAGTCACCTGTGTAAGACTTTTTGAAGAGGAAATGAGGAATCAGTTCCCAGAGATGAAGTGGGATGTCTGTGCAGGACTAGCTGATTAATTCAATACGTCCAGGATCCTAGGACCTTACTAACTCTGTGGCCAAAAAAGAAAAAGTAGATATTGTGATGTGCAGTTTTGATTAAGATAAATCTATTTTAAATCATTGGAGTCTTACATTCTGGCATGTGCTCTGACCCAAGCAACTTCAGATTGTAACACAGTTTCAACACCAAAATACCCTCTGTTAAGCTATTTATTCCATTTTTATTGGTCTATGTAGAGGTTTCACCTCAGCTAGCAGCCAAGCCCCTCACAGCTGCTTCCCCACTAGCAGGATTGCAGAGAGAATCATAAGGGTAAAAGCCAGAAGACTCGTGGGCTGAGGTAAAGACAGTTTTAACAGGGAAAGCAAAAGCTGCACATGCAAACCAAACAAAACAAGGAATTAATTCACAGCTTCCCATGGGCAGACAGGTGTTCAGCCATCTCCAGGAGAGCAGAGCCCCATCACACATAAGGGATACTTGGGAAGACAAACACCATCCCTTCAAACATCTCCCCGCTTCCTCCTCCTTTCACAACTTTATATACTACTGAGCATGATGTATATGGTCTGGAATATCCCTTGGGTCAGTTTGGGTCACCTGGCCAGGCTGTGTCTCCTCCCAACCTCCCATGCACCCCCAACCTCCTTGCCAGTGTGGCACTATAAAAAGCAGACAAGGCCTTAGCTCTGTATAAGTCTTTGTCAGCAATAACAAAAACATCTCTATATTATCAACCCTGTGTTCAGCATAAAGCCAAAACACTGCATCATATTAGCCACTGTGAAGAAAACTCTACCGCAGACAAAACCAGGACATTCCATTACATGGCACAACATGTCTGATTCTGATAAAAAATTCTGTTGAAATACTACCATGAAAATGATTAAAGAAAGTAGCACTATAAAAAAAGGAGCACATCTGTCAAAATGAGAGATTGACTAGATCAAGATATCCCTAAAAAGCTATGGGAACATTGCAACATATTTCATTGGCATTTGTTCAAATATGTGAAGGGAAGAGGTTTCTTTTCCACAGTTTGGTGGTTGTTTTTGCTGAAATAAAACTTCCAGCCTGTCCCCTCAAGTACGAACATCTATAAAAGACATGACTAGACTAAGAATTATGTGACCGGCAACAACAAAACAAACAAACAAAAAAACAAGCTAGAATAGGCTTTTACATAAAGAACACAACATTAATTAATATTATTTTCTGTAGCTATTGTACCGACTGCAGGCACTGTAACAAACTGATTTCTACTTTCTGTGCATGAATTTCGTGAAATAATGCTTAGAGTAGACTGTAAGCAGAACCAAGCCTGTAATTTACACTGGAAAACAAGAACTAAAAAGCAGAGTTCATTTAACTATTGTTAGAAATGCAAATAACTTTGCTTTTGATTGTTTACTGCAGAAATGAAGACAGCTTCTACTGCACTACTTATGAAATAGCATTCATATAAAGATCTTACCACATTCATTTTTAACAAATAAGAGATATAGTAAGAGGATCAGGCTGATCAACCAGGCTGATTCTATGTTTGTATAACTTTATAAAGTTATCCTTCATGAGTCTGTTTGAAGGATATCAAAAAGTTAAAAACAATATGACAAAAAATTCTGTTTCCTGTCTGAAGCATTAATTTCTGTTTTCATAAAAATGTTTAAACCATATTAAGCACCCCAAAGTGAAGGGACTCTATATATCTCTGGAATTTCTTTGGCAAAGCCAATAGTATTGTTGATTTGCCATTTTGTTGTTGGTGGTGGTGTTCAGAAAGTTGATTTCTCTAATATTTTAATGCTCTTTAACAACAGCCTTATTAGGGAAGAACTAGAGCTGAGATGCAGCAGCATCCTTATTTTTCACTTTAAAAAAAAAAGCATTTAAGTATAACTGGTGTAATTTTTTGTAAGATTAACATCTATGGTATCTGTAGCACACTGGTGCACATAACCTGATTTGAGCAGTTCTTGAATGAATTTTTCTGTAGCTTCACCTTTTTGTCTTCAAGCTCCCAAGTTCAGTAATATCAGAAGACTGCGGGAGCCCTCTCCTGGTGAACAAAATTTATCTCCCTCCAGCTGCTGCTTGCCAACCAGAGATTACAATATAGACACGCCAGCTGTAAAAGAAGAGAGTGCTTAGAGATTTTAATGTTATTTCCCTCCCAAATGTACTCTAAACATTTTTGAATTTATTAATAATTTTCTTAAGTTAAAAAAGTCCAAGCACAGAGGCCTTATTTTCCAAATACCATTGTAAAAGTGAAGCAGAAAGTCAAGGACAATACTTAGCAAAAAACTGTTATCTGCAAACAAATACAAGCTTCAAACAACTTGCACACCAGTACAAATTTTGCTTAGTTAAAATTGACTTCCACGTGGAAATATTGCAGTGTTTTAAATAAAGCTGCTTTAGAGATTTGTTCATTGAGTGAGAGGTATTGAGAAGGCTGTACGCAAACAGTCATTCAAACACCAGGTGGGAATGAATGAGCAAGCAAAGTCTGAAAACCCTGTCACACCTAAAGGGAGTCTTAGGATACTCTGAGATGAGCAGTGAAGAGGAAGGTTCTAGGCAGGGGCACCTTTATTTTCTCCTATGTAACCAACATGAGAGGGCATGTGCTGGGTGCACAAGTTACTCTTTCATGCTACCAAAACTGTACTTTTTTCTACACATTCCTCTTCACTCTCAGTGCAGCTACAAGGTAGACTGCCCACATTATTCAAACATTGGAGGAAAGTATATTAAAAACAATATATTTTCCTGTCATCCAGCTTTCCCCATCTACAGCTAATGTTATCAAATTCTGCACTTTGCTTAATCCCTGTACTTGTAACATAAATTTGACTTATTCTCCTGCTTTGCTCCCCCTTTTCTCAGTAGTAAACACTTAATTTAGGTTGAAACACTGAATTGAAAAATCCAGTCTCTATCACTTGCATTTGTTCTGCTTATCTTCATATCTAAGGGAGCTTGATTTGTGTATTAATTTTGAGGACACTGTCTCTCTCTATTCCATCCCTTTTGAGACCCTGAAAATAATTTTAAGTTCAAGCAATCTAAAGTTCAAATCAGACTGTCAAAGAACTACTAAGTGTGCTTGAGTCTAGCTTACTATCTAGATAGCATCTCAGTTCAGAGATAAAGGAAGCTTAAGTAATGTTAACACAATAAGAATACCTATATGCTTAAAGCAAAGTTCCTACTTTGAGAACTTCAGAATATACAGAGGCAACCAACACCCTTCCATTTCAGTGGGAGCTAAGCCTTAGAACAGCAATCACACCCCCAAGTCTTGGGGAGCAGAAAACTCCACTCAGCAGTTTCTCAAGTGTTTCTCTGAGAAGCAATGATGGCCCAAGCTGCTTAAAATGAACTCATTAATCATTTGCATCAAATTCAACTCAGCTGAAAGGTGAGATTTATCCAGGTTAAAAGCGACCCAGAGAGGTTTATGAGCCTGTTTTTCTGTGCAGTAGCATAAATTGTGTTGCCTTATCTGAAGGGTTTACATGGAGTTGGCACAGGTTGGCTGTGTAGCAACTGCCAGTGGAAGAAATGCTCAGAAAACAAGGAGTTTAATATTCTGGACTTTGCTCTTAATGTTGACATATGGTTGATTAAGATGTGGTGCGTAGTCACTTTAGCAAGTCAGAAAAGCTATATACAACAGAAACATAGACACATTGGAAACTTTTATGGTATGAAATTTGCAATCAGTTATAAAAACAAGTGTTTCACAATATAAATTTTTCTGCCTGAAAAGGGAAGTTCTAAGTTGTAGCTAGAATACAGTTGTTTTCCTCAGTAAAAAGGAAAACATGAGCAGAAAATTAATACATTGAAGAACCTTCCATGAGTTTGGGGACAAGCATTCCAATTCAGCTTGCACTACCACTATCTCTTGTAGAGCTCAAAAAAGCTGAAATACAATAAGGCCTCCTTATGAAAAAGGAAATGCTTTTATATAAATATGTAGCTTAGATTCCCATTTCAGATGATCTAATATAAGATCTCATCTCTTCCATTTCTTTTAGAGCAGCAAAGCACATTAGCCCTGCTATTTCTAGCTTCAGCTGTAAACTAGAATCCAGTATAGCAATGAGATATAGGAGTCACCTTGGAGAAGTAATATTTGGAGGCATAGTGCTAGCTGAGTGGATTCTAGGCTGCTATAGCTGAAATGTCCTGTAAAGATTCAAAGTGACAGCTAGGAAAACGCTTCCAAATGAAACAGACTTCAAAATTACTTTTTTGTTTGTTTCATTCTTCACCTTTTTTTTTCTGTAATCTTTTGCTTAAATAAATATATGTTTGTCTTTGAAATCATGTGATACTAAGGGTAAGCTCAAATTAAACCAGTAGGCAGAGGGCTAATTGCTTGTTTGGAACTGAAAAATTGCAGTGAAGTGCTATACAAAGCAAATCACCTTAGAACATTTGTACTCTAAGATGGAAACCAGGGTATGTATCCTGGAAAGCCAAAAACATCAGTCAAAGGACTTTGTTTGGTGAGTCGCTAGGTGAGTGAAGTTGAGAATTTTCTGGGAACTGTTGACCAGCATTGCTGCACCAAAAAAGTAACAGAGAGATCACTGATAATACTGAATAGTTCCCTAATTATCACAAGAGACCTAAGGATCCTAAATTAACACACCTAAATTGAGGCAAGTTTTCAGAAGTGGTGAATGCTCTGCAGACACCAGTGTAATCAGGGGAAAAAGATACTGTAAAAAAAGCCTCAAAGAGAGTACATGTTTCTTGTTCACCTCCATTCAGGAGTGGTGAAGAAAGAGGAGGACTCTGCTGGCTGCCCTTGCCTTTTGGAGCCATGTTTACAGTCTCAACTCACACACTTCACAGGCAGGTAAAGGAGGGTGCACATGTTAACTCCCACCTTTATCCTGAGGCCCTGAAAAAACGAAATACAACTGTAGAAGTATTCTTTTCTCCCTGTTTCTCTCTGTTGCTATACTGCATCTAAGCTGAAATATCTGGGAGCACATCCCAGGCCTGTGCACATCTTCTTGTCATGTCCCCATTCCAGACTGGAGCAGGATCAGGGCACACAAGGTGATCCAGAATAACAGGAGAAAAAGATACAAAGTATGACTCCTCAGATACCTACTGTACCATTTCTAAGTACAGGCAAGAAAAACAGTTTCAATTCAGTTTATTTAATCTAGTAAAATTCCTTTTTGATCAGATCAATAGAAACATGAACTTCCCTAGGCAGCAGGTTAAAAAAAAAAAAAGAAAAAGAAAAAGAGAAAGAAAAATAGAGTCACTTGGTTCCTTCTCTAGTTCAGTAAACTAATGACTCTGTGTCTCATTCAGTAAACTAATAAGGTATGTTATTTTAGAAGGGATTATACAAGATGGTAATTCTTAATCAATTAAGGTGTGACAAATAATGTGTCATGCAGTCCTTTAAATTAAAAGTATGCTTTCATCTACAGTGACATATATAACGTTGATCATCTGCATTTAAATAGAGCAGAACAGATAATCAAAGAATGAGACGATTTCCATCTGATAAATACATTACTAACAAAAAAGGTAAGATGGTGAATTTCATAAAAAGAAAGTTTTAATGAAAAGGTAATAGAAACTCCTATTAATTCCTCTGAATTATACCTACAGAAATGGGCTCTCACATGAACAGAAACTGCAGACTGTAAAAGGGCACTATTAACACAATGCATAATTAGTCTGTAAATTTGTTGTCAAAAGTATTGGAAAGGTCAAAATCTGAACTGCATCAATTGATGACAACATAACAGCATTTTTACACAAAACCCTTTTTGCACCTGCTAAGTGATAAAAGAACCTAATCATATCACAGGCTGCTGTAAACTAGTTTAAAAAATGATGCATGAAGTTCTGAGCCACACCAGTCCCTGGTCAGATCCATTTAGAAATGACTAAAAAATTCCATCCCAAAAAGTTGAAGTTTTAAGACAACATAAGTTTAACCCCCCCGCCTCCCCCTCCCAAAATAAAACAAACCAAAAAATCTTAAACCAACCAACCACAAACAAAATGAAAAAAACCCACAAAACAACAACAACAAAACAAAAAAACACCACATCATCTTTAATACTTTCTGATATAATGTTTACAGAAAGCTAATGACAAATGATCAAAACAAATATTGTAATGATGATAATGAATGATTTCTGTGTGTATTTACCCATTCAGTTTCCCTGAACCAATTCACTTAAAATAAACATTAGGCAGATACTGCCATAAAAACCAGTTATGCTGCTTAACAAGGCCTGCTAGTTAATCCAAGGATTTAAAATTTAACACAATAAAACTAAAATAATTCTTGCTCTAGAGTGAAATAGGGCAGAAAGATACATCATTAACAGTATCTTTGTCTTGTAGAAACCTGTATAACTGGATGCCAGTGCAAGAACTGGCTAAAGGAAGTTAATAAAAGATTATAATTTCTATCATCAAACTATTTCTGAATTGGGCTGAGGTATTGCCCTGCTAATATAAAACATTTGAAGTTTAATGTCCAGTAATTCTATTCTAGTAAGCATTAGGCACTGTAACTCAGACTTTCAAACAGGGATAATGTGAATAAAAGATCCTTTGGATATTTTTGAAGAAGTTCTAGATCTGTCACTACCACTAAAAATCTTAAAGAACTTAAAGCTACATGTTAGTGGAGAGGAAAAAAATTCTTATCAAAGATCCAGCTAAAAACATATTTGTGAAAGTTCACAGAGCAGTGATCAAGTGTGTATCAGATAAGACAGCTCAATTTTCCTACAAAAATTGCTTCATTACAGAAGAAAAATAGCACAAACAAAAAGAAAACAGCTTTCCAAAGAGTGAGCCTCTCTCAGGAGACAATATTTTTCTTTATACCAGGACATCTTAATGGACCAGCATTTCATATTGGTTCTTCCAATTATAGTACTCCATCAAGTAATACCAGAGAGGGCTTCAGCTTGTCTTCCCATTCCCCTCACTGAAACGCATCTACCTGGTTAGCAGTGTGTCTCTGGAACTGAATTGCTTAACAGAGCATCAAGGACCAAGCTGAGGAAAGTTGTAGTGGGCACGGAAATGCTTTTACTTTAAAATTTATTGTGACAGGTATTCCTTGGTGATTCAAGGAAGCCATAAAGCTCTCCTGCCTCCTTGCACTCATCAGTATGCTGCAACACTAACCTTGGCCCAGCTGCCCAGCTCGCTCTCTGCTTCTTACACCTCTGTGAGCATTCAGGTTGCTTATGGCAATGCTACCTCCCTCTCATGTTCCTAGTTATGCTAGCACTCATTTTAAAAATCCACTTTATTTTGGAGTTGCAGACTTCCCCTCTACCAACTCTAAAAAGGATTTTTGCCATATTCTAAAGTTGCTTCAAATCTCTTCACTATTAGTTTGCAAAAATTGCAACCCTAAAGGTAAAATGGAGCTCATAGCATCCATTAAAGCAATCCTTTTAAAGTGCCTGCTTTTGCTGTGTCCTTAGGCAACCCTTATTAATTTTTCCTGTTGCAATAATGGATGGTAACAGCTGTTGATAAATGGGTTATTATTTGAAGTGTCAGATGAACTGAAAGAACAATTCCATAGTGAAAGCAGCAAATGCCCACAAAGTGTAAAACTGCTTTTCAAGACATAAGACTTTTACAAACTAAATGAATCATTCTTGATAAAAATTGTCACATTTAGGAATAGAATTTCTCTGGAAAGTCTGAAAAGGAAAACATACCTATCAAGGATGGTAAAGCCAAAAGCTTCCCAAATATCCTTATTTTTTTGGTATAATTTTTTGAAAAAAAGGCAAAATATGCAAAACCAATAAATTACTAGGCAGTTATAGAACCTGCATAACATTTTCTGAAACATTATGGAAATTATTCTCTAGGAAGATAATTTTATGTTTTCTCACTATTTTGAGTAGAACACCTGCAATAACTTTACGCTCATTCTTATCAGCAGAAACTCCTGAAATAAGCTGGTAAATTGTTTCAATGGGATTTTATTTATCAGATGCAACAAAATTTGATGAACTTTCCCCTCCAAATAGTGCAAAACTCTTTTGAGTTAGTCTGAGGTTTTTAAAAGGTATTTCTCTCATAAAAAAGCTTTTGTCTATCTCCTTCTGACAGCCTGCCAGCGGAGAGAGATGTCACCTCCCTGTTTCCTAAGACACATGGTTCTCATGACCTGAGAAAATGGTTCTCCTGACCATCCTCTAGAGAATATTCCCCCACGTGTATGTTTAAATACTTTGTTCTGTAATATATGCAATATCTAATGATCACTATGGCCATGGGAGCTAGATGCAAAGAGAAGCCTCTCTGCACACTTTCCTTGTGTGGTTGTGACTCTTCAAAAGCCAGGAGCTGCAGCAAAGTCACAAAGTCCACAAGTCTTTCTGCATACATGTACAACAAACAGTAATATCCATGCACTTAATCACAAGTCTTCCGTACTGATTATTTCTTTTCAGCAAGTGCTAAGAGTAGCTGTCTGAAGATGAAAATAGGATCAAGTTGAAAGCCTGACAAACAGAACTAGTTGTATGAAATCCATGGTTAATTAATAGTTCTCCGTTGTTGCCCAGAATTCCATGGTAGTAATAAAATAAATGCAGATATCTCTGTGCTTTCTTTTCACTTCAGTAGCACCTCCAGCCCAACACTAATAAGCAATCGATCTGATTCTTTCCAGTAGCAACTCATGGTGAGCCTGCACTTGATGGATATCATAACAAATGTACCTGCAGTGAAGTACCAAAAAATATTCTATGTTGATATACATCCTGCCCCTGAGACCACTATACATGAAGGTGGTCCACCTGACAGCCTGGGTATGCACAGACCAGTGCCACACAAATCTCTTGACCACAGGATGAACCCAGCCAGTTCATGGCAACAGAGTTTGCTTATGGCTCCACTGAATTTTCCACCCATCTCTATCTAAGAGAACATTGTTGCTGGGTGACCATGTCAAAGACTTTACAGAAGTCCAGATTCTGTAGCCCTTCCCTTGTCCATTGATGGAGTCACTCCATCATAGAAGGCCACACAGCTGGTCAGGCAGGTCTTGCCCTTGGTGAAGCAGTGCTGGCTGTCTCAAATCACCTCCATGTCCTCCCTGTGTCCTAGCACAATTTCTAGAAGGATCTGCTCCATGAGCTTCTTAGGCACAGAGAGGTGAAATGCATGCAGTAGGATGTAACACTGAAGCATAAGTAAGCAAAGAACATTCCTTTTGAAGTCACTCAAATTCTATTGTGTTCTAATTTTTTTTAAAAAATCCTTAGTAACAAGAACAGCAGGTTAATTTAGCTCCTAGATTCCATGTGATTACATACAGTAAACCTGTATCTCTCTGCTCTGGCACTGTTTCACTACAAACTGACTGCAGTATGGAACATGTCATCTTGAAATTCTTCCAGTTTCCTCTGGGAAATTAAAAAAAAAAAAAAAAGAAAGAAAAAAGAGAAAAAAATCATGATATTAGGTGCTTTTGCTTCTCATTTTTGTGGTACCAAACTTTCAGTCTGACTAATTGATCTGTTTTGCTTCTGTGCCTATTCAAATTAAATTATTTCCAGAAGCTCATTAGGAGGAATAGTTCTCTGTAAACCAAAAAAGGGAAGGGTCAGCCAAGGTAACTGGCCTTAGTAATCAAGGGAAAAAAAGTGGAATTCTAATTCATCTATCTATCTGACTATGTTAAGTCATATTCCATATCTATCTATCTATCTATCTATCTATCTATCTATGTATGTCTACACTTGCCCACACAATTCATGATTTAACACCAATATTTAATAATTAGTGTGACTTGAATACACTGCACATTTTATGTACCTAAGTAGACAAAGAACACTGAATCAAACTACTAGATCTGGTTGTTTTCATGAAAAACCATGAAGAGTTGTACAATTAATATGTTTCACAACAAACTTCGTGTTTGGGAGACATTTAGACACACAAGGCACATTTCACTGGTAATCAACTGGTGGATACTCCAAAATGAGTATGTTGTTTGCAACCTTGTGATGATTTTAAAGCCAACAAAGTTTCAAGCCAGACTCGTGCTACAGCTTGAATTTAGGTAATTGTGATGCCTAACAGTTCAGCTCAATTTATGGGAGTCAGAGTTATGTTTCTTCCCTATATGTCAAAAATAGAAAGTAAATGTGTTTTGGAGATAGGTGGCTTTCAGTCCTCTTGACACACCAGGAATCAAATAGACAATGTGGTTTCAAATAAGCATTTGCTGTAAACAAATAACAGATTTAAGTTCCAGGTTTCCTGGCATGAATTTAATTGCAAGGCTCAAATGTTATTTGCGGAGAATTACTAGTCTATTTGCAAATCTTCTGGTAAATTTACCAAAGGGCTTTTCTGTGGATTGTTTGTACCTGATAGCAGCAGATCCTTGAAACTTTGGATAAGTGGCCAGCACCTCCAGTCTCCCATACTTTCCCGGTGTAAGGATACTTACAGACAACAAAGGATGGTGCCTATGGATCCTTTCCTATGGGTTACATTTCAACCGAATGAAGACATATGGTCATATTTAAAACAGATTATAGGTTATCACCATCTGGGGCATTAACATTTCCTAAAGGGATGAACTTAACTCTCAGTTCCCCATGGCCTTCTATTTCCCAATATGTTGTTATGGGACAGCATTCTGTTAGCTTTACAAAACAACTCTCTGTGATCCACTGAGAAGCTATTATGCATGAACAGGTCCTACATATGAAGGAGGGCAGGATCCTTGTATGGGTAGGTATAAGCATTTTGCTGAATGTGCCTCCAGATTCAGCACTACATAATTGCTTGTAACTCCCAGCTGTATCACGTGATACAATGCGGCAATGGTCAGTAACATTTTTACACAGCTCCAAAAGACACTATTTAAATAACTGCATATCACAGTGATCCAGAAGAATGGACTTTGGTGAAATTGAACAAGTACAGTGGGAATGGAACCAAAAACGGCTTCAGCATGCAACAATCCAACACCACACACCATCTTTCCTGCCCTGAAATACTGTTATGGCAGATGGAGCCCAAAGTCATGGACTAAATGAACTCAATAGACTTTTATAAGGATTATCCATAGACCAAGGGTATGATATCTGTGTGTACATATCTATCTATCTATATCTATATCTATATCTATATCTATATCTATATCATCTATATCTATATCTAATCTATATCTATCTCAAATGACCAGAAATATGCTCATGGTTAACGTATTGGAAAATGTGGAACCTAGGTATGATGTAAATGGTATGGAATAAGGAGTGGATACAATCCTTGCTTTGTCTGGGGTAGAGTTCATTTTCTTCCTAGTAGCTGGTACAGTGCTGTGGTTTTTATTCAGTAAAGAGAATAATGTTGACAACACACTGATGTTTCAGTTGTTGCTAAGTAGTGCTTACTCTAAGTCAAGGACTTTTCAGTTTCCTGTGCTTTGCCACTGACAATGACATGCAAAAATGGTTTTGTATTTCTAGACATGTAAGTGCCTATTGTACTATTCCAGTTACTGTCACTTCAGTTAATGTGGTTTTAGTTGTTTCTTCTCCTTGGCTGTAATTATCTTTCACTCTCCTGTCATCCAAAAACAAAAAGCAAGGTAGAAGAACTAGCAACTTGAAACTGTAATTATACTCCCTCAGGAAATACTGTCACCAGTAGCTGCCCTTTAGTTTGTTTAGATCTCAAGACATTTTGAATTACTAGAAAATGCAGAAATTATTTGGTTATTTCTGTACAGTTTTATGTAGTGATACTTAATTTTAAAAATAATGGGGCTTTACACTTTGCTTTAGCCCAAGCAGTAGAATTATGTTTCCCATGCATGTCATATTACAGGATAAATAATGAAGACCTGAATCCTCAGGAGCTGTAAATTGAAACACTGGCTTCAATGACTGTTGTCTCTAAGTAAAGGCAATGTTAAGTCATATTCCAGCTTCACAGAAGTGCCAACTTGGAAAAGCTCAGAGTCTGGCCGAAGAGCTTTTAGGAACAGAGACTTTCTGTTCCAATGTTTTGCCTTTCTCTCACCAATGTCAAACCAAGAACTTCTGGGTTCCTGGCTTAGTCATGCAGATTACAACTGGTATAATGTGAAAGTCAGTACTGATGGGAAGGCTTCTGCCTGAGCTTGCAATCTTGAAGGCCATTTAGCCAGGAAAAAAAAAAAATATGATACAACATTTTATTTGGCATGGCAGGAAATGTTGGAGGTGAGGGAATCTGGGGCAGGGAACAGAGTTTTTCCAAAGTCCCTCCAAAATAGCTTCCAAGTCTCTGGAGCAGTGAGCAAGGGGACTCAGAGTCCTGACAAACATCAGAGCCTAATTTTCTAGAATGTAATGTTACATAATGTAAAGATTTTCTATGGAAATGAGTTAAAATTATTTCAAAATTATTTTTACAGATAACTTCCTTTATTTGGTAAAGGAATATTGTTTCTTACTTTTTATTCCAGAAACTTCATTTTGGTTTGAGATTCATAATTTCACAGGGAAAGGAACTAATTATAAATAACACCACCAAAGATCAGAGTCACAGCCTATTAGGCGCACAGCTCTCTTGTAATACTGTGGAAGTGTTTATAGTCAAATAAAATTTCTTTTTATCTTTTTTTAATTACCAGAAGCTACAAAACAACTTTAACTCCAGTGAGCTTTCTTTCCCAAAGACATTCTTAATATACAAAGGGTATGGTAGCCACAGTGCAGATAATGCCATTAAATTTGCTGTGTCAGGTCATAGCTAGTGGGAAAATTGCTTTTGGTTGATAGGTGTAGTTATGCCACTGTAGAGCTACACAGGAACAGCTCTGAATATGGAGGCAGAGTTTTACAGGATTTCACACTGACCGTATTCAGTAATGACTTAGATCACATTAACTGTGCTTCCATTATTTCTTACTATAGGTGAAGTGCATTTAATTTACAGACTGATATACCTCTGTATCTATTTACTCAGGGTAAAATTAGCACATTTTTCACAATGACCAATCCAGTTACTACAGTCTTAAATCAAACATAATTTATCTCCTCTAATACCTCAATTTCTTAACTTTTCTTGTGTAGTTCACCAAATTACATTCTATCCATCAGAAACCCTGTCTGTATTTTCTTCCGTACACCTTTATGCACAATCCATATTCCTAATACTGAACATACGCACAAAAATGAGTCCAACAAAACTATGTTTAATGAACTATGTCACATTTTAATTTTTCTTTTCTAAATTTATATTAATAATAAGGAGCTACTAATCACCCATTTTCCTGATTGAAGACCCTCTGTCAAAACAAATATTACTATTAAGTAGGGTAAGATTATTTTTTTAAGGAATAAACACACTATTGAATATGGGTCATGATACTTCTCAGTCTAAGTGGTTTTAGAGATATTTTTAACACTTTGCAGAGGATGAAATGATCCAACCTCTAGCAACTACACACTCCAAAAGTGGAAAACAATCCAAGCTGATCATTATTTTTCTCTTCTAAAAGGTTAATTCCTTTAAACAGATGCTAATGAAATCATAGGGGGAAAAAATAGAAAACATTAAAGGAACTAAGGAGATAACCAGAAAAATTCTTAGGATGGCAGAAGGTTTACTAGGAGAAGTTATATTTATTTAATGAAAGCTAGGGCAACCAGCTAAATTAGTCAAATAAAATTTAAAAAGATGTAGTTTGTGATGCAGGCATATAACAATGAGCCTGAACATGTTTATCTAGACTATCCCCAGATAACTCTTGCAGACCTAGTTTGAAACTCAAAAGTATGCAGAATATCTATGGGATAAAAACCCAAACCATTGTAGGAGAGGTGTAACATGCTGTGCTGGTACAGAAGTTATGGGGAATACATGATTTTAAACTGACAAGATCAGAGGGTTGTATATATGTACATTTTAGCTTTGCATAATATTGTAACATCTTTTGACAGCAGTAATGAGAAAATCTATTCTAGGTTTAAAAAAAAAAAAAAAAGAAGAAAAAACATCAGTATGAGCTACAAAATCAGAAATTATTTGCAGCCTCACAGGCACATGATACCCCAATAAGCATGCTAAAGAAACTGAAGAAAACCTCCTGACACCTGATGGAGTCCCAGACAAGACTGGATTTCTAGAGTCACCTCATCTAAAATAGTACGCAATATGTTCATGTAATAGCCTCAACTGCTGTAGCTACAGGGCCTGAAGTGAAGATTGAAAAGGACAAGAAGGAAAGAGACCACTCAAACCAGAAAGATAGGATTAAGAAATTATATACTGTCACTCAAGCTTTATTGGTACACAGAACATTGAGATTTCAATAATTTCACATTTTGCTGTTTTGCACAGAAATATGACTTTTTTAGGCTAACTCAGTAACCATCTTCTGCATTGTCAAAGAATATTTTCCTTATTTTTCTGTGGGAAACTGCAGCTGGCCTGCGGATCCCTTGACGGAGGAAGAAGAATTTGACCTTGGCCAGAGTGTTGTGTGCCCATGAAGATAAACAACTTGCAGAGACTGAGAACCCATGAGAAGTGTACGATAAGAAACCTGGACGAGTTTGTACAGACACTAGTTTGTAACTGTGGCCAATAGGTGATTGTTTGTGTGTAATGAGCACCAATAATGTTAGTGCACGTACACTCAGGAAATATATAAAAGTAAGTGTGTGGAAAATATAAAAGAAGAGAGATGATTAATTTATAAAGTTTCACTTTTATCTGTTCGGGATCTTTGCCTGCTTTTTATCGTCCGTCCCATCAACGACATTTTTCCATTCCTAGTGTATGTATAGTGAAAATAGTCTGATATCTCACAGAATCACAGAATATCCTGAGCTGGAAGGGACCCAAAAGGATCATCGAGTCCAACTCCTGGTCCTGCACAAGACAATCCCAAGAATCACACCATGTGCCTGAGATGGTTGTGCAAATGCTTCTTGAGCAGGCTTGGTGCTGTGACCATTCCCCTGGGGAACCTGCTCCAGCACCCAACTACCCTTTGGATGAAGAATGTTTTCCGAATATTCAACCTAAACTGCCCTTGGCTCAGGTTCATGCCACTGCCTCAGGTCCTGTCATTGGTCACAAGAGAGAAGAGATCACTGCCTGTCCCTGTATTCCCATCATGAGAAAGCTGTAGACCATGATGAGGTCTCTCCTCAGTCTCCTCTTCTCCACACTGAACAAACCCAGTAACCTCAGACATTCCTCATATGACTTCCCAACTTTCACCCCAACATATCCAGTTTATGGCGGCTAGGAAGAAACTTTCTCACAAAGCTAATGAACTGTAAAACTCTAGTATAAAACAGTTTACTTCAGCCTCTTATTCTCCAAAATGTTTCACTGGATGCTTAGGTTTAGTTAATTACTAAATTATTAGACTACTCCTATTGGCACCTGTTTCAATGAGCGATTAGGGCCTAATTGCTCAGTTCTTTATGATCTCAAGAGACAACAACCACCCAACCCACCTCTCCATCTCAATTCCATTCCAGTAGCATCACATTATGGTTTTCTAAGAACTGAGCCAGACACTAACTGAAGAAAAATTTGGCCCAAGAATGTTTTTCTCTGAACAAAACCACTTCCTTCTTAGAAAACCAAGCACTGAAGGAATCTTACCAGGCCAAAAGAATTCATGGCACATGGAGTTTATAGTGGGGATGTGATTAGGGTGAATGTAGCAGTAATCAATGGGTCCTTCTGGCTCAGCCTTCTACTTGAGATCACTCCTGTGTGGATATGCCCAGATTTCTGCCAACAGTCAAAGTTTTGGGGTCTTTGTCTCATAATCATGCCTAATGTAAGATCAAATAATTTTTCCTCATTTTTTCCATTCCTAGTGAATGTTTAGTGAAAATATCCTGATATATCAAGGGAAAGTCTGATAAGTTTATTGCAGAGTAGCTTCAATTCACTATTGAAGAAAAAAAATTACAGTAGCTAAAGTCTCACAAGAATAAAATAATGAATTTTGATTGCAACTTCACAAATAGGTACATTTGAATGGTTATAAAGAGGAATGCTTCAAATGGGTGCCCAGACAGAAGTTTAAGCAGAGGCAGAAGCAGTTTATTCTCTAAGATTCAGGCTTATTTCCCAGATATATCTGCCCACATACTAAACTTTTGTTCATTTTATCTGAGCATTAAGCCACTGGGCACACCAAGGGCCCAAAGGATACTATGGGTTCCAGAGAATCTGTTGAAAATCTGTTTGTATTTACACACTCACATGCACCCTGACTGGAATTTGCTCCAGAGGGGTGTATGCAAAACAGAGCGTCTAAAGGATCTAATACATAAGATTTTCCTTTCTTTGCTGGAGATGCAATGCTATACAGTGACAGCATGTTATGATACTATGTAGGCTCATTTCAGGTTCTTTTCTCTAGAAAGTTTTAAACTTAGACACTCAATATCTTGAAACTGGAAACTTGCAGAGTATGCCACATAGCAACCATGTTACCAAGGACTTCCAAAATGTGAAGTGTATTGTAAACATATAGTGCACCAGAGAGTCTCTTAAAAATCTAAACAAATAAAGGGGCAAGAGCTCTAATTTTAAAAGGTTAAAGAGGTTGATAAAAGGAGCATCTGTCGAAAGGAATAAGTGGTCTTCTGCTGTTCTGATTAGCAAAAGGAATCCATTAGGAAGAGCTTGAGTGTAATTAGAATGGAGAGATTAAACAAAATAAAATAGTAGCAGCATTTAGAAAAACCAGGAAATGCAGAAATAGATAGCCTGCAACATAATCAAGGGAACATATTAGCTGTTTTTCATAGTTTCTTGTGCAATGTAGTTTAGAAATAATTGTAAATCATGAAAGAAAGAGTAAATTACATGAATTGGTACTTCTCTCATACCTCTTATTAGTTTATCAGCAGAAAAGTTAAGATGTCAATGCAAAATATAGTACCAGGATCAATGACACAAGTAAAACCCAATTTGCTGAATACAAGTAATTTAAAGAAATTTTCAAACAAATGCTAGAAAATCTGCTATAATCTATGAGAGGAATGCAGGTTTCAAAACAAGGTCCTCTTGCCTTCATTTAGAGCTCCACTGAGTCATTAAACTCAAATTTGTAGAAACACTGTCTCAGCTACACAAATAAACATGTTCACAGGCTGTAAACTGTAGATCTAAACAATGGCATTGAATTGACAGGAATGTAATGTCAAAGTATAAAGCTGGCTGTCAAAGTATAAATCAGGATACAGCAAATATTAGGGTATGTCTTTAAACCAAGACATACCTCAGACTTGCTGAAGCTCAGTCACCTGTGACAACACTGAGCTCAGTTGTTCGCTGATTCATTCTCTGAGAGGTTGATTTAAAACAACCCAGATTATGTATAATTTTCAGTGCTTTATAATTCTTACTCAATTTATTTATATTTTAAAAATACCAGTTTCATTCATATCCTCACTGCTATGAGCAGATCTGAACTCTGCATATGTAGAAAGAAACTGGAATTCTTAAGTATGTATCATTCATAGAGAAGTTTGCAATAAATACACATTAAGTGAAATAGGTAAACCAAACAAAACAACAACAAAACCAAACCCTAATGGAATTTAAAGTTAGTGATATATTTTCTATTATGTTTACTATCATGTGGCTATATCCTTTATTTATTAAGATACTAGAACATACAAAACTCACGAATTTAAGAGAGATTAGCTTAAAAAAATCCACTAAATAACTGTAAGCATAACAGCAATTTTCTATTTCTACTGTACTGCTTGGTCTTATTGATAATGTGAAATATAGTCAAGAAACTCTACATGTGTCTTTCTACTAAAGCTCTACTACAGATGCATTTCAGACTAAGGCAGATCCTGACAAAGCTATGTCTAATTGCTCACTGTTCCCTCACTGATATAGTTTCTGCTGCTCATTGCTTTTTTTTTTTCTCACTTCTAAATGCAGCTGTTAATTGCTTTAACCTTTAGTTCATTCCCTCGAACTCAGGAAATTTGTATTTTATTAAAACTAAGCTAACTACAATTATAACTGCCATTCTAATTAATGCATTTATAACAGTGTAAAAGATTTTTCAGACTATTCAGAAAACAGTCTAACTCTTACATGTCAATTGGTTTAATTCATGACATGTAAATGTCAGAAATTCTGAGAATCTAATACATGCTATTGTCATTATAATGGGGCCTCTTCTCAGAATTGTATGGCTACTGTATCCAAAGTACCATCCTGTAGTCCCTGCGTTTTGTTTAACATGATATTTCATAGTAACTAGAATTTGATAGCAAATCTGTTCCAGGATGAAAGAATAATTAACCTTTACTTAGTAAACCAACTCTATTTTGCATCACTGAACACCATAAGAAGGACTGTCTCAGCCAGATATCCCTTCATTTTAACTTATGCACTTGCACTGGTATCAGTAAAATTAAAGCAAAAAATGTAAATTAAGGTATTAACATACCAAATTTGGATTCTTGTGTCTGTTCCTGCCCCCCTTCCCCCGGATAAATACATCATTGAGGAGAACTTACATAGCAATTATTCGACACAGCTGTCAAGACATTTTACAAAAGATCCTCTGTAGATGGAAGGAGTGATGTATTAAAAAGCAATTTTTTTTTTTTCCAGACTACAAACTATTTAAAGAACACCACTGGACTAGAAAGCAATGCACATTTACACTGAATAGTTTTTGGTTTGTAACTAGGTCATCAGATTAGATGCATCATCACCCAAGAGTCTCATGACAGAAGACCAGCTAAATAGCCCCTTGGAGCTGCCCATTAAGTATAAGTATGTACAGAGTCCATGTTTCTTTATAAAAGTTCCCATTAAAAATTTAAGGTTAAATAGAACAACTCTCAGTAATCCTGTGCTGTGGGTACTTTCAATTCCAATCATGTCCTCCAGCTTAGAAGTAAAACCAATTATACACCTTCCCCTGCTTCCCACCTATCATTTCTCTGTGAAATGAAAACCAGATGGAGATCACAGTAGTTTTTCTGGGGTATTCTGATGGGAGTAGCATATCTATTGACATTTCCAAGCATGCATGCTCTAAGGTCTCCAAGCTGTTCATCCAAATAAAGAATCTACAAATTAGCTTTTTTCATCTTTGGTTTGTATTCATGACTGCGACTCTACAGTCAAATTGTTTTCATTGTCATTTTATAATATTGCCTGACTTCCTTCAGCATCCCTCAGTTAAACGTGAGTTGCCGTCCCCAGGTAGATTTGAACAGTATTAAAACAGAGCTATTCCACAGTTTGCTACTATGATTCCTGTGCTGTTTGACAGCATAACTGTATTTACTTGGATGGACTATTTAAAATTCCATGCTCAGTTTCCTGTTGACTGCTACATTTTAAATTATTAGATTAAAACCCAAAATTGCTACTGTCACTGACTTGCTGAATGAAGACTTTGCTTTAGATAAACCCACTCCCCTTATATATTTTTGGTAAAAAATTTGGGGGCATGCTGTTTAGGGACAATCTTTAAAATTCATATGTCTCTTTATATACTTAGTCCCGACTGTTCTTTCCAAGTTATTTTGCAGACAATGAAAGGATGAAAGAAGTACTGTTTAAGTTAACAGGATGATACTGGCACAAGAATTTATAATACTTTTGGGCATAAATTGGTGACAGATACATTTATGATGAGCATTAGAAAGTGTTTAAGCATAAGAGAAATGACATCCTGGGAAAGGTCTGTGGAGAAGAACATTCATAAAACCCACTTCCAGTAGGGGAAGGGGTTTCCAAGATTAATAGCACACCATGCTATGAGACCAGACTGCAGATTTGAGCAATTGCTAAAAGAGAAGAAAATAAGTAATGAGAACACTTTGCCTGACACCTCAATATTTAGATTTGTCACATTTCTAATACTGGAGCTCTTACCCATTTTCATATTATAAACATGTTCTACTGCTTCTGGTAGCTTGAAGAATAGCAAGTCTCCAGTGGTGGCACATTACCTGTCAATATTCAGAGTTGAAAAAAATGTTCCCTGACCTGTCATACAATCAAAGATCAAACTAAATCATCATCAACAATTTACTGATAGTTCAAAAAGTGAAACTATTTTAACATAATAGCAGTGACCTTAAATCACTAACAGTCTTTGACAAGTGCCATTGAGATGTTAGAGAGATTTTGAATTATGTCTGCAGAAAATTGTATCTTACTAAGAAACATCAGAATCTTGAGGCAGTAATGTATTGTATAGAGAACTTTTATTCTGCATTTCTGTTCACTAATGTTCACAGGGAATGTGAAAAAAGTACCATGAAATTACTGCTCAGTACTCCAATATTAAGCATTACTATGTGAAAATAAAGGCACATGCAGGTGTCAGTGAATTTTTAATTATCATTTAGAAGCACATCTTTCATACTGTACATAGAGGTTTGGTAGGCCACAACAGTAAAAGGAAACGTCTTAATAGTAACCTTCAGTTTGGAAAATAAATTTTATTATCCTTTTGCAGGTGTGAGGAGGGCACCTACAGAGGCTGGGCTGTAACTAAGGCAGCCTGCTCACAGGTGCCAGGGTCTTCTCACTCAAGGCAGCCAGGAAAGATGCTGACCCTGGCTGCATGTTTTGAGCTTCAGTGATATCTTCATCTCATACTTCCACAGTATCACAGACAGTATACAGTATTTGCCCGGAGGGGTGAAGTCTGTCAGCCTGCGTGATGCAGTTGGCAAGGTCAGGGAAGTTTGGGGGCACAAAAGTCCTTTCTAAAGCCTGACGAGACGCCATACAACCCAAATGAACGCAGGGCTGATCTCCAATGCTTCTCACTTTACTGTACAAAAATTATTTAATGCCACAGAAATTAATTAAAGCACTTGACAGAAAGGAGCTATCGGCGCCTGAAGAGCAGGAAGTCTGCAGGGCCGCAGCTGGTGCCTGCAGCGAGCCTGTGACCCTCGGAGCCGAAGCGCCACCAGCGCTGTTCCACAGCCCGCGGTGCGCAGGGGGCGGCCCCGAGCGCAGCCCCGCTCCGAGGGGCCGGGTGTCAGCACGGTGCCGGGACAGGGCTGATTCTGGTCCACTGGGGCCTGCATGTCTGCGCACTCTTTAGCTTTTCATTTCGGGCTAGCCACAAGCATACACGTTGTTTCTTTCTTTTACCAAGAGGTGTTTTGGTCTTCTCACCCAGATTATCGCCTTTTTCTGGGCTTGGTTCCATTTACTTCAGTCTAACAGCTCATTCTTTGCACAGGCACCAGCTGTGGAATTTCTTCATCATGATCACCTGGCTCTTCGACTAGCACTGCTCTCTCTTTTATCCCAAGCTTCTGAACAGCAGCAGCACCCTTAGTTTCAGTGACTCCCCTTAATCCAGTGTTTTAACTGCGTTGTTCGGTGTTCGTAGCGCAGCCCAGCCCAGCCCCGGTGTGCACGGTCCGGCCCGGCCCGGCCCGGCCCGGCCGCACCGCCCGCCCGGAGCGCTGAGCCTGCTGCACCGCCCGCCCGGAGCGCTGAGCNGCTGAGCCTGCTGCACCGCCGCGGCGGAAGGAGCGGCCCTCGCCATGGTGCGTGCGGCGGGGTCGGGATCCGCGTGGGCACGGGGAGCGGAACCGAGACAGGGACAGGGACAGGGGTACTGAGTTCGCAGCCTCTGCTTCTGGGCGCGGCGGGGGCTTCTCACGTGGCGCCCTAGGCCCCGTCCCAGGCGCTGGGAGCGGCCCCACCGCATCCCCGGAGAGGCCTCGGGAGGGCGGCGGGTCCCCCGGGTGACT